>JAZHYW010030299.1:0-17231 GCA_037355805.1 Ixodes ricinus
CAACGAGGTAGAGGGGCTTAGAGTGATAAACCGGAAGTTCGGAAGTGGCACCCCCCGGTTGCCGCCATTTTGTACGCAAAAGTGACCACACGTCACGTGACCTCACAAGAGCCGTGACGTCACCGGTAAGATGGCAGCGCCCAGAGCTGGGGAATGCGAGTTTGTTCGGTGCGCGGTAGCCGCGATGTGTAGCTGCTTTCCGACGACTTCGGTCTTCTTCGTGCTCGCTGACGCAGGTATAATGTGAAAATATGAAGAAATGAGACTTTATTACCTTTTTCCGCAAGATCGCCCTGTATCATCTGGATATTAACACCTGCGAGACAGCATCAGCCGTGTCGCCGTACCGGTGCTCGGATTCCCGGATGTGTTCGAGGGTCGATAGAACTTTGAGTGCTTTTAGCATGCAATTTTCGCTTTCTCTTAGCTTTGTTTGAACGTTGGAATGTCTGAGAATTGACGCGATATGTATACATCGGACGTAGGGCCTAGGGGAATTCGTTTCAGCCCTAGGTAACTGCATAATCACAGCCAACTTTTAGCGAGGAAGCTCCTGCGATCTTTACGTTTTGTACTTATAAACAATTTTACGATATAACTCCTAGCATAATATATTCGCATTTTTCTAGCTTCGTTTGAACGTCTGAGAATCGAAGCGAAAGGTATACGTCGCGTGAGGACTTAGGGGAAGTTGTTTCAGCCCTGCGTCACCGAATAACCATAGAAACTTTTAGCGAGGAAGCTCCTGCGATCTTTAACCTTTTGTGCTAATCGACGATTCTACATTCGATCGCTTTTCTTCCTTTTTTTGTGAGTGCGAATTGCACACTTATTTTCAGCTGCGAGGATGACGTTTTTATTGAGTGGGGGGATGAATAAATCGTTGCAGGCACCTGCTTCAATGCTATTCGACTTGCTATTTTTGGTGTACGCATAGATTAATTGCACAATTTTCTCTTTCGTAGGTTTTTTTGCAGCAATACTTTTTTTCACCAAGAGTGCATTGTATTAGTCGGTCAATTATTTACTTGTTCTAGTTACCTGTACAAGATGATTCATATTTGTGTTCACCCCTTGCCCGAAAAGCAGTCTTGTTGAAAAATGTTGACTACCATTCCTTTCGGTCTCTTCAATAGACTTCTTTCTAAAGTGTGGGCTGCCTATACTTCGTATTACCATAACCTGGAAAAGGGCAACCGCCACAGCCCCCTCGTGCCAATCAGATTGACGGAGTGAAGGCATGTGAGAAATCTGTGCTGACGAGCACTCTGATGATATGTTGTCATGTGCCTCTCTCCAACATGCCTATTGACTCACCAAGACTGTAGCCTTCGCCGCTTGCCAAATTGTGATGGAACGAATTACAGTAGCTATTACTCTAATTGCCCAAGGCCTTCATACTTTGGCCATTTGTTCGACAAGAATGTTATGTCCGCCATCACTGTGAACTCGGCTGAGCGCCTATTGGACTCGAATGCTGCATTAACGTTCGACGTGAACTGGGGTATATTCGTGTGCTTTGCACCGAAAAAAAATGGCGACAGTTGTGTTGCTTGATGGGGTTTTGCAAAGGGTCTATTGTGTCATACGTATTGGAAGTGTCCTGCTATATAACAATGCATGAACACATACCATTAAACTAGATGCTCAGAGGTGTGTTTGTTTTTGCAACTAACAAGTTACAGCAGTGTGCTTTAATGTTATTATCATGTGCATAGTTTTAAGTATCCTCTCTGCAATGTCTACAAAGGCCCCTGGAGAGAATAAATTAATAAATAACATTTTCACATCACTGGAGTTGGTTTTCGGATGCGCCATATGTTCAGTAGAAGTGGAACGAGTGCAGCCCAATGCAACCAGTCTGGTATGTCCCATTAATTAATATTGAGGGGTCAGAGATGCGAGTGTATTCAAAAGTTCCAGCACGTGCGGTGAACACAATTCTTTGTGTAGAGACTCTGAAGACGTAAAGGCGAGCGGAAATATGTTTATTAGGTTAGTGTATCAAATATGTTGATTTCCACTTGATTACGTAATTATTGGTTCTTTGCAAATGGTTCCATAACGAGTTCTTTCTGCGACAGTCTCGTGTCAGGCGTTCAGTCATAGTACCTGTGCTGCTTGTTGTCGGATGATGCTCCTGGCACGTCGGTGTTCAGTTTGGTCGAGTGGCAACTTTGACCGACTGATGCCGTCTTGTAATCATACGTCATGTGCGGCCACTGACATCTGATGCACTGAAGCTGCAGGGCTGGCTTCTAATCCGCAAATTTTCCTGGTAGTTTTCCGCATCAATGCAGCAAGCTCGGGCATGTATGAATGCTTCGGCGTTGGGGTGTCTCGTTGAATCGGCATTGAATAGTAACGGGTAGCCGATGGCGGTCATCGTGACTTTGTGGCATAAGTCGCCCTCGGTTCGTCAGATGCCGCTTTGCTCGAAGTCTCCAGTTGAAATGCCTGTCGAACTTGTTCCGAAACAATCTCGGCAATCAAAATAAAAGCCGGGCAACTGATGGCAGGAAGTAGCTTCCTGGTCTCCTCCCGGACAACGTCGTGGATGTCGCGGATGCCTGGGAGGCTGGCATCGAAGTTGCAGCTGGACGACTCGAGTGTCGAGAAGCTGGGGAGTTGTTGATAGCGACAGGCTCGGGCCTGCAGTGTACATTCAATGTTGGAAGCCGCGGTGATATGAACCCTTCGACTGTTGTCGTGGAGTTGCGGACAAGGCTGCCGGAGGTGTTGTACCTCACATGAGGGACATGGGATTCTTAGCTTCTTGTCTTCTGTAACATCAGGGTTGGCGTGGGTGCTCGATCACGCCCAAAACATCTTCCACGAAGGCGGTGACGCTCTTGTTGGGGCCGCATCCTGGACAGAATCAGGAATTCGGCTCTCCCTGGTCAATGTTGGCTGATGAACGTGCACTTCAGCTCGATCGTGCAAACTTCCCACGACGTTAAGGAGGATTCGTGGTTCTCAAACCAGTGCCTGGCAGTTTCTTCCACGAGAAGTATAGGTTCTGCAGGAGCTGGTTGTCCGTCTACCCACTGTGGCGGGCGACACGGCCATATATTTCAATCCAGCCCTCGACGTCTTCATACACCTTGCGTGAAAGGGCATCGGAGTGTGAGGTGCGACGGGCATGCAAACGATGATGGGAGCGGACGTGGTTTGCTGCTACAGGTTTGTCATTGTTGGCTTAGTCAGCTTCGGTTTTTCTGGCAAAAGACCGAATTCCGGTGGTTCTTGCTGGTAGCAGCGACTGGCTCGGATTTCAGGTTCTTTGTGGTGCATTTCCAAGGTTCGTCCTTGCGGTACTCGCTCGTCTTGCGGTTTTTCTGCCGGGCTTGGGATAGGACTTGGTTCACGGCTCGCCGGGCATTTAAGACGCGGGGCAACTCGGCTGAGGAGCCGCCAGGGTCCACACAGAGTGGAGGGCTATGGGTAAAATGTGCAGCACCTCCACCAGAACATACGATGACAGCTGAGCATGGCCTGGAACTTTCCAGAATAGTAAATATTGATAGAAAATAGGACTGGAGCAAGCATCTGTGACAATATAACAAAACAGACAGAAGAGAGTCTATCCTGACCACTAAAAAAGCTGCATTGTTTTAGAGGCATTCTGTTCGAATAAATCCTCTCCTTCGGGGTTTGGCGACTGCCGTGGACGAACTGAACTGAAATGGATGTGGAACCACTTTTCTGGTAATGAGCCGCTGCAGACTGCCGTCGCAAAGCGGCGTGAACGGGTGGACTGGGTAGGTAACACGCGCGATGAAATGCCCATACAGCTTGCAATTCGCGTACCGAGTGTTGATGAAACTTGTGTCGACGAAACGTGCGACAGACAAGCGGAATCAATACCAACTGCAACACCTGTGCTCCGTGAAAGTGCACGTCTACGCCAGAACAATTTAGGAAGCAGCACAGCATCACCTAAAGCACGGCACAGGAACTACCAACTTGAAGCACTTGAAGGCAGCTCTCCGGTGCGCCGCACAACCAAAGTGAGCCTTCGGTCATTTGAACGAAGCGGCACCACGATTGCACACTGCCAAGCACGACTCACGCAATTTCCGTCGCTAAACTGCGTATCCAAACATATTGCACACGCTTCACTGCAGACCTCGAAGATTCCGATGGTCAACGAGAGCACAGAAACGTCGCCTTAAAATTTACTTGCGGTATCCGAATCAATCCGAGGTCCGAGCAACGTAGGGCCGATTGTCTCTTTCGTGGCAATATCCCCGTCGGTCACCAGCGAAATGCACACCGTTCCTCCTTCTGTTCACGTTATACCTACGTCAGACACCACGCTGAACTCTGAAGTCGCTTTCGACCGGCCTCATATGACGGCTTCCGCGTCTGAAATCAACTCGCCGACACGAACGACAACAAACAACGCATCCGACAAGCTCCGGCCCAGCTGGGACCAGCCGCTGCCTGGGCGCTGCCATCTTTCCTGTGACGTCACGTATTTGGTTTGGTCATGTGACGAGTGGTCACATTTGCGTACAATGGCAGCCGCCTTATGGGGGTCACTTTCGAGTGCAGACCGGAACCCCGGTTTATCGCTCTAAGCCCCTCTACCTCGTTGATAATCCGCTTCTTTTCTTATAATTTGTTTGCTTTTTTTAAACTCGTAGAATGAGTTAAAACTGTAAAAATTCTGGTTGCTAGTCACCTGCCGCGTCCCACACACAAGTCTTCTTGGCTTACGTGAGTACAGAGCAAAATGTATTCAAAAAAGAAAATAAATTGTATTGTGTTGTATTGTACTGTATGTTGGAATGAGCATCTGATCGTGGGGTTGTGCACGCAGGGTAGGTGAGGGCATCGGCGATGGCTAGTGCTTTGGCCGGCGTAGGAGAGCGTGCCCTTTCATGCAGACTGGTATCAGAGTGGATTTGGCTAGGAACTGCCTTGGTTGCAGGCTTGTAGTGTGAGCTATGTGTACGAGCTGATGAGCTTACAAAAAAAAACGAACGAAGAAAGGACAGAATAGGAAAACAGCTCTTTTGTTTTGTTTTGTTCATTCTTAGTCCGTTTCTACCGATGCCTCATTGACCGATTCCGCACAGCATCGCAGCATCAATCTGATGCGCGTCAAGATACACCTGTTTTACATGTATTTCAATCTTGGTATATTTGCTTTCTCCGACTTGTCTCTGAGTATTTGCATTTTCAAATATGCATCGCGAATCGTTTTTATAGACGTATTTCATTGTCAGTGTATTAGGTGTTCCTGACTTGTGTCCTGTGCATTTTTATCTTCAAATACTTGCTTATTTTTCGAATCTATTTCTGATATGCATTGTGATACACATTTATACATGTATTTGAATATCGGTATATTAGCTGTCTCAGAATTTTCTTGAAATATTTTTAGTTTAAATATATGTTTTTTTTAATTTTAAATGTGTCTTTCTGTTACACATCGTGATGAAATTTTATACATTTATTTTAGTATCGATTTACCGGCTGTCGCTAAAACTTGTTTTTGAGCATTTGTAATCTCAACTACGTTTGTATTTCAAACATGTGTTTGTGATACGCATCGCATCACGCAACAAAGAGGTCCTGGCCTTAATAGAGTGTTCATTTCCCAAACGAAAATCAGTTAAACGCGCAGTAAAATACTAGTGAGCCTTCAAAAAAAAGATAAAAACAGATGCTGAAGTTCGAAAATTAAAACAGAAGAATAAAAACAGACTGCAGCGCCTGTTCAGAGCGTCGGAATACTTCTCTAACAAGTTACAGTGGAGCACACTAAAAAAGTGTATATTGGCACATCGCTTGTCATATATAACACACCCAAAATCGTGTAGTTCGACGTTCAGTGCACTGGTGTTGAAGTGACAGTACCAACTTTCACGAGCGGCCTGACAGCCGAGTTGTACAAGCTATTAAAATAGCTGCTGTTTGTGTGACTAACTGCAAAATAAAAAAGAAACAAAAAGGAATCGTGGCTTCTTGACGCTACTGTAAAACCTCAGTGTTTTTTTTTAATGTATTCTTGAATACGTACTTTAGCCGTTTAGTATATATTACCTCCCACCGTCATCAAGCCTCTCGTAAAATTTGGGGCCGTCAGTTCGATGTCAAGGCACTGTATACGTCGAACTGAAATTTTGAGGTGTATTATATGTGAAAATAGTATAATGGTTATACCCTTTTTAGAGTGAAGAAAACAAATATAACTCACGTTTATCCTGGTCAAAATTAATTTGAAAGCGTGTCAATGTCGACTTAAGAGTGACATAGGGCGGCTGAAACAATAAACAAAAACCTCTGTATGCTTGTTTGGAACACAAAACGAAATACGATTCATACTTCGACGATTGTGGCCGCGCACGTACGGCGATGGTTGCACATTTAAATGTGCGCTCCTAAATGCGAAACTGCGCGCACCCTGAGAGCTGCTGTTTTAGCTGATGAAGTATAGACGTTATATTTGCACATTGTTTCGCATTGTGGGCTATTTATAGCTTTAATACACAACGCTCGGAGTACGCAATGTTCATTTCGCATATCGACTCCTCTGGCAGTGGTGCCAATGACTGTTCTTATTCAAACTTCGAACGCTTTTTGGAATAAAATTTAAACGATGAGAACACATCATGCGATGGAGAAGTTCTGTAAAATACCTCCGGTTAGGGATCTGAAGCCGCTGAATTTTGCAGTAGCGAAGGCGCCACAATAAAACCGAATCCAAGAAAGGTACGAACTTTTTCCCTTTTACATTTTTATTTCATGTTTTAAAACTTGAACAGCTTGCAAGCAATATACGTGCTCCAACTAAACAGTTAGAAAAAAGCACGTAAAAAAAAGAAACATTTGTTAGGAAAAAAAAGCATTCTCGACCGTCAAAGGGTGCAGAAGTGATGATGCATCAATTGTGGCATTCTCCACCTTAAACAAAAATACATCTCCTCTGCCTCCTTCTGTATAAAGGAACAAGACCAAGCTAATTCACCAGGGTTTCATAGTCAAATTAATAGCTCCTCTTAATCCATCTAATGCAATGGGCACAATACGACACTGCAATTTCTCCAAGATATAGAACCGCGTCACTCCGACAAACTTCTATGCAACTTAACAGAACTCCAGCTTTGCTAGAACAAGGCCTCGGATATTTGAGTATCTACATATTAGCTGTGTCTGACTTGTCTTCGAGTATTTGTATTTGGAAGTACTTTATTTTTTTAAATGCATTTTTTATACGCGTGGTGAAATATTTTAATACATATATTTCTTTAAATGTATATGATCTCTGTATGTAACAGTTGTATTTTGGAATACATGATTAAAAAAACATATTCTGACACGCATAGTAATACATATTTCTACGAGTATTTTAGTATTATTGTATTAACTTCTATGACGCACGTCCAGTGTTTGCAATTTTTACTGCTTTTTTATTTTTGAAATGCAGTTATGCTACACATCGTGACACACTTGCGTACATGTATCTTAGTATTGGTATATAACTAGTTCTGACCTTTCTCTTAGTATTCGTATTTGCACATACTTTTAAAATGTACTTCTGATTCCTATCGTGACACATTTCTATGCCTGCTCCAGTATCCGTATATTAGCTGTCTGACTTGACTCCGAGTATATGTAGTTTTAAATACCTATTTTTTTCTTTAAGCGCATTTCTGATGGGCATCGTAATACACTTTTAAACATGTAACTTAGTAGCAGTATATTAATGGTGTGTGACTTGTATCCGAGTAGTTGATTTGCAAACACTAAATTAATTTTTATATGCACTTCTAATTTACTTTTTGATTGGTTTGTATGTGTGCATCAGTGTAAGTATATTGTCGCGAATGACAATTGATGTGGCGACGAAACCATGAATGAAACTAAACGTTTGCTGGGGCGAAACTGTTCCATAAAAAGATAATATTGAGCGGACGATAATAGGCGTTAATGGCGGCGTAATTACAGGACCAAGAGCAGGCGAAAGACTCCCTTGGCACGGCGCGGCGCAGTTTCTTTAAGACTTCTCTGGGAACTTAGAATAGTCTGCCTCGATATGGCTCTAACTATACACTTCCAACATGAACAGACTAGACCTTTAATCAACCTTCTCTAATCCTCTACTTACAGAAAGAAAGGTAAAATGTCATAGAAGGCCAGGAATCGAAGCAGAGTTACCTGCGTGTCAGCCCAGCGCGCTGCCGGCTCGGCAACATAAGTTATTTTTTTATTATTTATTTTATTGAAGGCTTGGTTACCTATTCGCACGACATTATTTCCTCCTTTAAAAGCGCATCGACCCTACGCAACACAAAACAAAGAAGACGAATTAAAAAAAAAAAACTTTAAACTAAAGAGTCATTTGGAACACAAAAAAGTCTACAGTCCTATCGAATGTAAAGTGGCTTGAGTCAAACGACATGAACCACCTCGGGTCGTGGTCTGCGTCGTGACGATGCTTGCATTCCGTCGGGCATCACTTCGTAGTTGAGGCCCCCGAGGTGACGTAGTACCTTGTGCGGTCCGACGTACCGTTTCAGCAGTTTCTCGGTGAGGCCGCGGCAGTGAATAAGCGTTCACACGAACACCCTGTCTCCGGACTGGAAGTGGGCATCCCGATGCCGAAGGTTGTGGCTGCCAGCATCGACACGTTGCTGGTCTTGAATCCGGAGTTGGGTGAGCTGGCAGACTTCTTCGGCCCGTTGAGCAACCACATGGGCGTCGTCGCTCCCATCGTCAGAAGTTTCGTGGCGCAATATCACGTTGAGCATGGTCGTTAGCTTCCGACCATGTACCAGCTGGAAAGGGGTAACGCCAGTGGTCTTTTAAGGAGCAGTGTTGTGGGCGAACGTGCTGTAAAGCAACACTTCGTCAGACGTCTTGTGCTCTACTTCGACGTATATGGAGATCATATCGGCGATTGTTTTGTCAAGTCGCTCCGTCATCCCGTTGGTCTGCGGGTGCTACGTCATGGTGAGACAATGGCTGGTGTGGCTGGGATGAAGAATGTTTTGCCTCAGCTGCGTCATGAACGACAACCCTCGATCTGTAATTAGAACATTGGAAGTGCCGTACCTAAGTAGGATGGACTCAATGAAAAACTTGGGGACTTCAACCGAAATTCCCGATGGAAGAATCTTGGTCTTGGCGTACCGCGTTTGATAATTGGTGCCGACAATTATCCTTAATCCTTAAACCTTAAACTCCTTAAACTTGTATCCTAAAACTTGGTGGAAGAAAGGACCAATCAAATTTATTCCTATTTGCTGGAATGGCGCAGACGTGAAAGCGATTGGATGCAGGAGTCCTGCTGGCTTCGTTAGTGGTTTCTTCAGTCGTTGTCACTCGAGACACGACCGGGTGTTGAGGTGAACGGTGTTCGGAAGCTTTGGCCAGTAGTACCTTTCGTGGATCCTGGCTAGCGTTCGAGTGCAGCCAAGGTGTCCCTTCGTTGGGTCATTCTGGCAGGTTTGAAAGATCTATTCTTGGAGGACGCTGGTAACCACCAATACCTATGCCGTGTTGTTGTCACCGAAGTTCTTCTTGTAAGGCATGGCAAGGGATGGCAAAGCTCGCAAAAAGACTCGGGGCACCGCAATATGCCATCCTTCCAGGTGCTCAATGAGGGCGCTCAGGTTAGAATCATCCCGCTGAACTTCTGTCATGTTTCGGCGTTCACTGGACCGAAAAAAAAACGTAGTCCTCGTCGTCGTCGTTGGCGCGGTGGGACGCCAACTCGATGGGGGCCCTCAGAATACAATCGGCGTCACTGTGCTTGCCGTCAGGCTTGTAGACCACAGTCATGTTGAATACTTGAAGTCGCAAACTCCACGTCCCGATGAATCCTTTAGGTTTGCGAGTCGGCAGAGCGAGTAGTGGTCTCTAACCTCTGAAACGGACTCTCGTACAGGTTCGGCCCTGGTGAAAAAATTACACCATCTTCCCGAGGGGAACCATGGGGTGATGCGGAGCATCGTGTTGGTTCTGAGGAAAGAGTCAGTTGCGTGCTGACGTCGAGAGATGGCGCCACAGACTGCCCTAGCGTTACCCCCTACGCGAGCCTTCGTCGCGGCTCGCGGTAGAGAAACTTGGAACGCTCACCGCTCGTCGTTTATTTTTTTCACACTTGAAGGAGAGGAGACTAGAGGAGGAGAGCTGCGCGTGCGCGCGCGGTGTGAGTAGAAGAGAACGCACGCGCAGTGCACGCAGCTGGTAGAGAGAGAGAGCGGAGAGAGTAACGCGCAGCTGTTGGAGAGAGGGAAGGAGGAGTTGCGCGTGCGTAGTGTGAGTGCGGACTACAAGGCCGCGGGACATAGACCCGAGCAAGAGATGCTCCGCATCTAAAAAATTACACCATCTTCCCGAGGGGAACCATGGGGTGATGCGGAGCATCGTGTTGGTTCCGAGGAAAGAGTCAGTTGCGTGCCGATGTCGAGAGATGGCGCCACCGACTGCCCCAGCGAAACCCCCTACGCGAGCCTTCGTCGCGGCTCGCGGCAGAGAAACTTGGAACGCTCGCCGCTCGCCCTTTATTTTTTCTCACACTTGAATAGAGATGGGCAAAACGGCTCACTTCAGTGAGCGGCTCGGAACGGCTCAGCTCACTGAAATGAACCGGCACATTTGAACGGCTCACCGGCTCACTTCGATGCATGGAGAATAGAAGGGTAGGAGAGGGCATGGGGTCAACCGCGTAGCCTTCACAAGCCATGTTCCCTTGACGCCTCGCCTCTTTCTCATTTTCCTCCTTACTCTCCTCACTTATCAGCCCAGCATGACCACATCCCGTGACCGTAGCTAGCCTTCGTGTAGCCTTCTGATCTGGTAAAACCTACCGGACGGAGCGCGCGCAAGCCTGCAAGGAATCCTTCTACAATCAACCATCCATCTCGCACGTGACATGTCACGCGTACCCATCGCCAGGGAGATCTACCGTCACGCTGGGCACAATATCGTTTAAACTTTTTATGACTAGGCTTCACCAATACCGCAACGTGCCCCCTCCTAGTACTTCTAACCTCCTTGCTTCGGTGACTGGGTCGCTCAGGAGCGAGCCGGATCTTTTGAGCCGCTCCTTTAAAAAGAACGAGTGAGCCGTGGTTCTTTCCAAGAGAGAAATTCCGCTCTCTCTCGTGAACCAATGAGGGGTTAATCTCCGTCGACGCTAGCGCCAAAGCCCCATTCAGTTACGGCCCTGGGAGGAAGGTGCCACTTTCGTCAACAAAAAGCTGTTTTCGTTGTCATGGCAGCAGGAACGGAATGGAGTTGCTTTCCCGCATTACTAGTAAATGGCGTGCAAATCGCACCCGGCAAAAGACCCGGCCAATGCCCAGCCACTGTAGCCCAGCAGCCCAGCTCTGACCCGGCTCTGACTCGGGACGGCTGACTGAACGAGAGAGAACCGGCTCCCAAAAGAACCGGCGCTCACTTTTACTGAGCTACGGCTCACTCGCTCTTTAAAAGAGCGGCTCAGAAGATCCGGCTCGTTCCTGAGCGACCCATCTCTACACTTGAAGGAGAGGAGACTAGAGGAGGAGAGTTGCGCGTGCGCGCGCGGCGTGAGGAGAAGCGAACGCACGCGCAGTGCACGCAGCTGGTAGAGAGAGAGATCGGAGAGAGTAACGCGCAGTTGTTGGAGAGAGGGAAGGAGGAGAGTTGCGCGTGCGTAGTGTGACTGCGGAATACGACGCCGACGCCGCGGGACATAGACCCGAGAAAGAGATGCGCCGCATCTAAAAGCTATATTTATGAGACATTTATTGTGTCGAATAAGCACATATGAATTATACAATATATATATTGAACATATAAGACCCCTGTAATACCTGTGTAAGAACTATATAAGAAAATATCAAAATCATCTAGGAAGTTATAAGAAACTTCTCACAAGGTTTTTAAATGGTTCTTATATGTTCTCATACATTTTATATAGTTCTCACATAGTTTTATATATCTTATGTAGTTCTTATATAGTTTTATATCGTTCTTATATGTCCTATATATCTTGTATGATTTATATGTGTTTATTAGACACAGAAATTTCACACGCAAATGCGATTTTTCAATAGGGGCGGAATTGGGTTATCGCCCAGACGACAGCAAGGCATTCCTTGTCGGTCATTGAGTAATTGCTGCCTGCGTTGGAGAGCATCCGACTAAAGTAGGAAATGACTCGTTTCGTGTCGTCCTGTAGCTGAACAAACACCGCGCCAAGCCGTGTATCACCTGCGTCCATGTGAATTTCGGTCTCCGCAAATTGGTCGAAGTTGCCGACAACTGATTGCGTCTGGAGTCTTCGTTTCTGCTCGTCGAAGGCCCGCTACTGTTTGTCAGTCATCTCAAATTTAAGGGCGTTCTTTTGAGATATTTCGGTGGCTCGGACAGCTTGTCAAAATCTCGAACAAACCGCCTATGATAGGCACGAAGTCTGAGACAATTTCTTACGGTTTTCTTGTCAGACGGTGTTGAGAATGCGGCTAAGGCATGTGTCTTCTCGGGGCAGGACGAACACCTTCGCTGCTCACAACGTGGCCCTGGAACGTCAGTTTCTCGTAAACAAATCGCCATTTTGTCGGCTTGAGGTTTAGTCTAGTGGACTGGATAGCTTGGAGCAGGGCTCGGAGTCGTCTCAGGTGCTGGTTGACGTTGATCGCGAACACTACAACGTCACCAAGGTGGGCGAGGCAGCTCTGCCATTTCAGACAGGCGAGCATGATGTTCATGAAACGCATGAGATCACCGGCGCCGTGCATAGCCCAAAGGGTATAACTTTAAATTCATACAGCCCATCTGGCGTGATGGAGGCAGTCTTCTCGCGCTTCCTTACATCGACCTGGATCAGCATTCACTCTTTAGATTTGTCGATGAAAATTATCGGGGTTGGCGAAGTCGGTCTAACATGTCGCTGACGCGAAAAGGCTTATAGATATATCCTTCTTAGAGTGATAGGCGACGACTCTCTCGGAAACCCAGTTGCAAGCAACGCGGGCACGAAGTAAGGACATCCGCTACAGAGCAAACAAAACTAGAGCGGCGCGTAAATTGAAGTTCCAAGGTGGTTTGTGGTCCGCATAAGTTTCGACGTAGCGCTCATAACAGGTACGTTTTCATCAACCGGATATTTCAGTACCGATTGTTGATGTGCATAGTTTAGGTGTGTACTTTTCGGTGTATAAAGGTATGGCTTCACGATGTTTTTTGTGTTGGTGCATTTCAAGGCACTGACTTTTCTTCCTGTTTGCTTAGGCGTGAGGACATACCAGGCTCAAACATCATGATGGAAGTGCTCCAGCGTGTCCACGCGCAAAGAAAAACCTCAAACATATTGGCAAGCAGTTCCCTGGAATACGTTCGAGGGAAACCGACGTACACGAAGCGTTTGGAGGTTTCAAGCCACCAGTTTCTGACAGATGGTCCGTGCATTATTCTCATGGCTAGCCTTTACATAAATCTCACGAAATTTGCATTTAAAAAAGCGGACTACTCTCTAACTTAGCGACGTAGACGCGTTTGAAAAAAAAATCTTTAGCGCTTAATAAAAGATTTTGGGGTTAATAATTTTTTTGCGTTTTCAGCTTTCTTTCACTAGGGCAGATAACCATATATATATATATATATATATATATATATATATATAATAAAGGGTCGTTAAGGGTCGTTTGTGATAATTTAAAAAACCTCTGACACGCCAAAAAAATTTTTATGCTAGGCGTTGAAATGGCATGTCAGGACATTACAAAAAAAAATTGTTTCACTATAGAGTAGCGTAGTTTTTTTTATAAAAAATAGAAATACGAGGCCCAATTCAAAGTTCCCGCCGTGCACTGTGACGTAACAGTGTACCGGAAGGTGTCGGGGCGGTCAGAAGGGAGGCATCGCCGGAAGTCACGTGAGTTGTGTCCCTCCTCGTGCTTACTGCGAGCGCGTGTAATATTTTTTTTAATATTTTTGTTATTCTCCGCATCTCCACGAGCGATCCAAGCAGACAACGTTTCTTTTATTTGATTTTCATCACTTAATGTTGCTATAAAGCTGGAAGAAGAGGAGTCAGCGAATTGACGTGATCAACTACAATGCCTAGAAGGTGCTGTGTGAAGGACTGTCCCGGTATTTCAGCAACTGAAGAAGAAATCACACTGCATGCATTTCCGAGAGACATACATCGGCCGCATGTGCACCTAGTAAACAAGTTCTACTCATGTTCTAGGCAAAATACGTACTTGCTCGACGTTTACTTGTACTTGGTACACGAAACCAGTTCGTATTCTTTAGACGGCAGGAATCTTTAGCCTGGAGAGCATCCGATGATTCAACGACTTTGGTGTCTGAACCTTCAGCAATGCGATCGGGCGTGTCATATGCTAGCAATCCTAATTACTGCGAGCGTTCTATAATTTCTTTTTTCGAAACTTGATAGCTTGTTTTGCGCCCAGTATAGCCCTGTATCATCGGACTGACGGCATGCACTTGTACACTGGCTTGTACTCGCAACGCTTTCATCATTGACCTCCATCACGTCGATCCACTGACTCTTCGTCCTCAAATTTTACAGCACGCAAACTAACCAATGGTGCAGCGATAAACAGCTAGTGGAACTGAAACTTCGTTTTCTACAATCGCTCGTACGAAGAGCAGAACAAAAAAAAAAAATCTTAGGCGCGGTCGCGAAGAGCACGAGGAGTGAAACTCACGTGACTTCCGGTGAACCCACTTTTAGTGACGTAGGTCGATGCCTCTCTTCTGACCGCCCCGACACCTTGCGGTACACTGTTACGTCACAGTGCACGGCGGGAACTTTGAATTGGGCCTCGTATTTCTATTTTTGATAAAAACAAAAAAACTACGCAACTCTATAGTGTAAACTTTTTTTGTAATGTCCTGATATGCCATTTCAGCGCCGAGCATGAAAAAAAAATTTTTTTGGCGTGTCAGAGGCTTTTTATTGTTGAATGGGTTTAACAATGAAGCTTCCTGGACTGGCTGTTCGTGAAAGCCCCCAGTTAGAAAGCACGAGCCTTCTGAGCGCGCCTTTCCAGGCCGAGCTCTTTGTCTTCCTCGTTTCCTAAGAATATCCCCCGGCTGGTGGAGGCGCCGGTCATCCGGTGGCTTGTGATGGGAGAGGGGTTGTGCATTTAGCCGTCCGGGCGGTGATAGGGCCGCACTCGTGCGACGTACACAATGTCTGACGCGTGCGAGCGACGGTCACGGGGGTGTGACAGAGGTGCCACCTCGTAGTTGGTGGTCGACAGTTGGCGGATGACGCGTAATGGGCCGAAGCACTTATTCTGGAGCTTTTCACGTGTTCCAACAGTACGAAGACGTGACCAGAGGAGTACTTTATTCGACTTTGACAATTAAATACTGGCGATATACTTGGGTTACATCGATGTTTTTTTGTCTATGGAGAGCCCAAAACACGCTCCGTATTTATAAAATAAACACACTGAGCTGTATGAATTGTCCTTTGCGGTACGTTTACGTTAATGTTATGCTAAAGCCAAAAAAAATCAATTTTAAAGCCGATTTAAAAAAAAAATTGTTTTTTGTTACAATGTAGATATGACAGTTGTCTACTCAAAAAGCAAGTCGAGAAAGTGTGTATTTTGTTTGTATGTTTTATATTTTAGCATCAATATCGTAGAAAAACTGTTTTTACGGCCCAAAACGGATTTGCGAATTGCGCGTCTTCACAAGCCTCGAAATATTCCTGCGTTTTTTCAACGTTCTCACATAAAAATATAGTAGTTCCACCCTGTTGTATTCATTGCTGATTTAAAGGTTATTATAAGCGGCAAGCTACATTGGAGCAGTTCAAAATAGAAAGCAACACCTCTTAACAGACCAGCAGGCGTCGTAAATATTTATTGTGTAGAAATCGTCAGACGTCGTATTGATTCGGGGCCCTCATTGGCCTATATGAACGTCCCGCCCTTTCGGAACCGGCAGATGACCACAACCATTCGCGCTCTTCGTGTTAGATAGGACGGCCCGTGACAGTAAAGCGTGTGAATGGAGCCAGCTGAACATATGGAAACACACAGAGAAAAATATAACATTCGCACCGCTGGACTAGCAACATTGTGTGTTTCTTATGTTCAGCTGGCTCCATTCACAAGCAATGAACCAACTTGCTCAGCTAAAGCCCGTAACAGTAAAGCGATCAACTAACCCTGTGTCACGAGGAGTGAAATTACACGAATGTGGCATTGGCGCGGCGAACAGTGACGGCCACCCAGGAGGAGTCAGTCAGTCAAAGTATTGCAGAAGGGAAAGCAAAAAAAGTGTTGCCCGGGAGGGTAGGGACACCTCGGCCTTACAATATCGGCGGTCAGCAACAGTACTGCCGGCCAAAAAAACGCCGTGTGCGCGCTAAAACCGGCGGCGTGGGACAACAATCACGCAGACGCACACACAAAGATGCGACGATTCCAATAGGGATGTGGGCAAATCTTGAAACCAGCCATCTGTGCACGCGTGAAACGATACTGCGTATTTGGCTAAGCTTCGAGCGCCCTAATTTTGAAACTGCAGTGCTCTATCTACATTCTCCGCGGGGATCCAATAGCACCGAAGGGTTATGTCTTTTGGAAATAGCGAAGCCCGAAGACTAGTTGGGTCGCAGTCAGCCTCCTTGTTAACTATAACCGTTTGTGAAGAGTGGTCTTCTCCTGGGATAAAAAGTTAGCGCCGGCTGACGTGTTCTTCTGAAAAAGGCGAGGGCTAAAAGGAAGTTTGAGTTACTGTAGTAACAGCCTCGAAAGCTCCTCTCCCGATATGGAGCTCGAGGCATGCTACGTCTCGGCTGTCTTCTCGCGCATAAAACTCGCTGCTCAAATCTATTCTTTACTCTGTTCCGCACAGCCGTCGTGGCTGTACGGAACAGAGTGAAAAATAGATTCGAGCATCATCTGAACGCCGTCATCCTGCCATGTGTCAGTGTCATGGAACTGGACTCGGAGTCGGCCACTAAAGACTTTTTTTTTCGTGTGTGTTTCTTCGCCCCGCTGAACTTTGTTTCTCGGGTGCGGTTTCGCTGAAGGTTTTTTTGGAATGTTTTCTTACGAACTGTTTGCTAGCATTGTTTACTCATTGGGTTTACTTCGTTATGGCGTAGCGTCCT
The DNA here is from genome assembly GCA_037355805.1 of Ixodes ricinus. NCBI lineage: Eukaryota > Metazoa > Arthropoda > Arachnida > Ixodida > Ixodidae > Ixodes > Ixodes ricinus. The sequence continues at coordinate 17,111 of JAZHYW010030299.1, forward strand.
GACGGTGCTGTTGAGAGCGTGTTCGCACGCATTTGGTTGCATGCGAACACGCTCCATATCTCTGTACTCTCATAGGGATTATGCGTATTTTTTCCTAACTCCAGTTGGCCCTATTTATTTT
>JAZHYW010030300.1:0-15179 GCA_037355805.1 Ixodes ricinus
ATGAAAAAACTAACCGTACAAGAAGCAGAAATGACCGAGATCAAAACAAGAGTGAAAAAAATTGAAGAAACTAGCCCAACTAACGAAGAAATCAACAAATTAAAGCAAGACCTAAACAACCTCGAGCAATACGGCAGGTTAAACAACATCGAAGTCCATGGTATTCTTGTCAGTGAACACGAGGACCTAATGGAAAAACTGAGTTGTGTCGCGGATAAACTGCAAGTAACGAGATTAAAGAAAGAAGATGTTGAAGCAGTGCACCGCGTTCCATCAAGAAAGGGAAAAACGCCCCCGATAATGATTAAATTCTTGAACCGGAGCAGACGAGATGAATGGCTAAAAAACAAGAACAAACTGCGATCGGAAGATTCTAGCGACAACATTTATTTGCAAGAAAACCTAACCGAAATAAACAAAAAGCTTTTTTCGAAGCTAGGGAAAAAGCTAAATCACTGGGATATCGCTACACGTGGCACAAAGGTGGTTGCACCTATGTAAGGAAACAGGACGGTGATCGAGCGATTCGTATCAAGACGCACAGTGATATCGATAAAATAAGATAAAACCAAAATGGATGGAAAACAAACGTATTCATCTTTTACAAAGTGGTGGACAAGTGTATCCGCTACTGTTGATGATGGTTGTTTTGTTTTATTACACGCCAATGTCCGCAGTTTGAAGAAGCACTGGAATGAAATTAACAGTTTGGTGGAACCTTACCTAGACAAGTTAGATGTTCTTGTATTTTCGGAAACAAATATAAAGCCTGAGGAAGAGACACTGTTTGTTTTTGATAACTTTGAAGTGTTGTCACATAGTAGAGACGGCCGAAAAGGAGGTGGAACTATGGTCATAATAAATCAGAAATTAAAAATAAAGAAAAGCAAAAAGATGAAATTCTCCTCAACAGAGGCTCTTCACGTCGAACTTGAAAAAAACGGAAAACTATTTTCAGTATTAAGTCTGTATCGAGCGCCACAAGGAAATATAGGTGAATTCATAGATGACATAAATAAATGGTTAAACGAGAATGAAGACAATGATATGATTGTAGTAGGTGACATAAACATTGACACACATAGGTCGAATCCGATGACAAATAGTTACCTTGATAGCATGGTACTATCCGGTTTAGAGCCGATTATACAGGATTTCACAAGAGAGGAAATATATGGAGGAGACTAACTCAATCATGCATTGACCATATACATACACGGACAAAAGAAGGGAAATCTGAGGGACAAGTTATCACAGAGAAAGTAGCCGACCACTATTTTGTGGCAGTAACTATTTCAAACTTCTTTAAAACTACACGGCAAACATATGTTGAAAGTTCCTTTATTAATAATAAAAAAGTAGATACATACATACAGGAAATCAACTGGAAAGAAATTTCTAAAGAACAAAATCCAGTAAAACTTTATGACCAACTTATAGACATATTTAAACAGATTTATGAAAAATCAACACAAAAAAGTAACATAAAAAGACGTAAAGAACAAAATGAATGGATAACTAAGGAGATAGACGACCTAATAAAGGAAAAAACGAAGGCCTGGCAGCTCTTGAAGCGTTTTCCGAATAATAGAACATATAAAACAAATTATCGAGCAATTAGGAACAAAGTGACTTCCGTCATAAGATGTACGAAAAGAAATTACTACTGGACCAAATTTTCAGAAACAAAAAACATAGCACAATGCTGGTCACTCGTCAATCAACTGCTAGGACGAAAAAGGAAAAAATCGATAGAAGACGTAATTAAAGTTAACTTTGGAAATTATCATGACATGGAAATGCTTGCAAATGAATTCAATACAGAATATGTTCAATCAATTGAAAAACTTTGCTCTATGCCAACAGAAAAGCAGCCTAATCAAATCAGAATCTGTGATTCACTTTTTCTTCCAGAGATGACTGAGAACGACCTAATCGAAATCGTGGGGCAAATCAAAACTAATAAAGCAGTGGGATACGATCAAATAAGGGCAAGGGACATTAAATGCCACATCCACATAATAAAGCCAGTTCTGATCCAGCTATATAACTGCATATTCTCAAGTGGTATCATTCCTGAAAAACTTAAGACTGCTATTGTTCGGCCAATATATAAGAAGGGCGAGAAAAATAAATTACTTAATTATAGACCCGTTTGTATACTCTCGGTAATTAATTATATAATGGAAAAATACATCAATAAAATACTTCGGAGTTTTATCGCGAAACATAATATATTAATTGATACGCAATATGGTTTCAGAGAAAAAATGGGAACTTCAGATCTTTTGGAAGACTTTTTTGATTATGTATATGAAAACCTTGACTGTACAAAATATGTATTAGCCGTTTTTATAGATTTTACACGGGCATTTGAAACGATAAATCACTCTATTTTATTAGATCGATTGTACAGCATAGGGATTCGGGGAAAAGTACATGACTTGTTACAAAATTATCTTCTAGACAGATATCAAATAGTGAGACTAGGATCGAAATATAGTAGGACAATTAGAGTAAAACAAGGAGTACCGCAAGGTACAGTTCTGGGCCCTCTACTGTTTAACTTATATATCAATGAGATTGCGCAAGTAAAACTAACAAGCAAATTATTCCAGTTTGCAGATGATACAGTAATTGTATACGCCCACAAAAATTACGAAGTTGCCGTTCGAGAAGTACAAGAAGATATTCACAATATTTTTCAGTGGTACTGTAAAAATCAGATTATCGTAAATACTTCAAAAACTCAAATAATGTGCTTTAGGGACCCTAGAAAAATACTATTAACTGAATTACCCATTAAAATGCACGATAAAAATTGTAATAACTGTTCATGCCCAGCAATTGAATATGTAAAAAATGTAAAATACCTTGGAATGTATATAGACCAACATCTTAAATGGGACTCACACATAGAGCAAGTTTGCAAAAAATTAAGGACTCTGATGGCATATATGTTTCACATTCAGGATATGGTCCCCCATTCTGTACTTAAAATGATTTATAACTCGTTAGGAAAATCTGTAATACAATATGGAATAACTGTTTATGGGCACTGTGCTAAATACCTACAAAGAAAAATTGAAACTCTCCAAAAACAGATATTCAGAAGAATGGGTTACCAAATCGAAAAAAGAAGCGACTTAATAGATGATATACATAAAGAAATAGGCGTATTTTATTTTAGTGATCAATTGAAATATGACATAATTACAAAATTCTTTTTAAGTAACTACCACAAAATAGAAACTGTTAAAGAAAGAACATTGCGACCAAATAGGAAATATTTTGAACCATTAATAAAGACAAAGTATGGAGAGGCTACAAGAAATTATTATGTGCCTAAACTTTTCAACCAACTACCTGAGGAGCTGATTGAGTGCAGATATCCACATGCAATGAAAAAAATGGTAAGCATATGGATTAGTGAACAAAAAATTTAAACAAAGTGCGAATTAGTAAAAAGTACCAACATACGACCGTAACCACTGTATGAATTACTATATTGATTATTAAAACAACGCTTTGAGATATATTACTAAATAGCAGAATGTACTAATAGAGGCCTGTTCCACCGGTTACAGTGCACGTGTGTATGAACCGCTTCTTTTCTTATAATTTGTTTGGTTTGTTTAAACTCATAGAATGAGTTAAAACTTTAAAAAGTCTGGTTGTTAGTCACCTGCCGCGTCCCACACACAAGCCTTCTTGGCTTACGTGGGTACAGAGCGAAATGTATTCAAAAAAGAAAATAAAGTGTATTGTATTGTATTGTATTGTATTGTATTGTATGTATATGGACGTGTCAACTTTTATTTCTAGCGGTACCCGCGAACCAAGCTGGTTGCTTTTCGAGCCAAAGCCGCTGCTCGAGATCGACTGCTTTGGGAACGCCCTTTTTTAGACGCGCCCAGTCACGACACACACCAAGAAATATTTACTTATGAAGCCACCTAAAGGCTCCATGGCGCGAATATGCGGCAAACCACCGACAAAGTTCGCCCGGCGGCATGCCGACTTTGTGCACGGTGCAAGAGGCACAGTCCCGACGCCGGGCACAGAGCGAACGGCGCCGGGCGAAAACCAGCGTGTTGTCACGTGACGTCCCGCTGTCTCATTGCGTCACTGCGTCAATTCGTGCTGTCACGTGACGTCAGACGACACCGTGACGTAGAGTGACCTGGAGACGTGCTCACATAGCGTGAGCACGCACCAAGGAGCAAAATAAACGCACCACGCTGCAAAGCTTTGAAAAGTCCCTCCTAAGGCGTTATCATTCCCATCATTCCAAGAGCAGTGACAACAATTTGGCTAAGAGGATAGGAAAAGAAATTTTGTTGTGGAATATGCTCCGAGGTCATGGATTTGAAAGACACGTTGGATAGTAGAATTGCCAATTACACACGGATAAGAAATAATTTTCCGTTTTCTACACATGGTAAGTAGTTTTGTTTTACCGGGGTTGATAAGTGAATCAGAACACCTGTCTGAAACATCTGGCACATCATTCTGTAGAAAAACACAGTCATTTTTCGATTGATTTCTCATGAAGATCTTGATATCGTCAGCGAATAAAAGCGTCTGTGCGTTCTTTACGCACACTGTAATGTGGTTAATAAATACAACAAACACTGCCCCAAGTTTGATCCCTGCAGAACACCGGAACTAGAATCAGACAAACAACTGAAGACACGTATACGATTTTGTCGTTTAGAAAGATAGCTACCAAACCACTCTAAAAGTGTCGGAGATACACAATATAATGAGAGCTTATAGAACAGCAATTTTTTATTTACCTTGTCAAAGACTTCGGACAAATCAAAATAAACAATATATACTTGTCCTCACGTAATAACTAGCGGTACTGTGTAATCCAGTGGAGAACAAAGATTCGTTTCTACAGATCGACACTTTAGAAATCCGTGATGAACCGTGCTAGTTTATGACTGAGGTAAAAAGAAACACGGGCATGTAAAACTGTCTCGAAAACATTTGAAAAAACACATAACAAAGACACAGGGCGATAGTTCTCTAGCTTAGACGTGTCACCGGATTTACGTACAGGTACTGCAACTGACTGTTTGGCCACCATCCTGTGCCTTTAAGCGCCATACGGGACTTGAACTTTGTCGAACACGGGGCTTCACGAAAGGAGTCACGTAACACGTTACAGGCACATGCGGGAATGTTGCGAGCGGCTCGTAGCCTTGAATTTCAGTACGACAGAACGAGTGAACTAAGTAAAAGAATTAAGGTTTTACTCTCTCTCTCTCTCTCTCTTTTTGGCCTGGTCATAGATACGCTTGGTGCTTCCCGCTTTTGCTCTTTTTGTATTCGAAAATGCAACTTTCTGAGCTTGTGTCAGGAAGCTCAAGCTAAAACTGAGAGAGCGGACAAAAAAGAAAAAAAAAGCAGCAACAAAAACATCGATTTTAAGACTGTTTACACCATAATGACGTGAAACTTGCAAAATTTTGCTATTTCTGTTTTCTCTGGGTTACACATAGTTGTCAAAGTCTTTATTGAACCGTATGACACACTAAAAAGAACCAATCGCTTTTGAAATAATATATAAAGCTCTCTTAGGTGCTAGCTACCATAACACAATCACTGTCATTCTAGTGTATGTGCCTATGTTTTTCGGTGGTATTGTGAACAGTCGTTCGTGGACCTTGGCGGGTGATAGCGAATGGAGCGACAGCGCATGCCTCGCGCAGGTTCCCCTTCCTTGCGCCCATCCTGGAGACGAAGGACGTGGCTCAAAAGACGCTATTAGGTCAGTGGCGGATCCAAGGGGGGGGCGGCGACGGGGGCGGCCGCCCCCCCCCCAAAACAAAGTCGACCCCCCTCCCTCCCCCTTCTCGGAGGGCAAATTGACATGGGTCCCTCCCCCTTGCACAAGAAAGAATGGAAGAATAGTCTCCTTAAAAATTTTCCGCCCCCCCCCCCAAACCGGAGTTCTGGATCCGCCCCTGTATTAGGTTTAGTGAAGGAGCGTGACAGGCGACACGCTCCAACTAATCATGTGGTACTCCAGATGACGTGCAGCAGCGGAGACCGAAAGAACACTGCTATCTGCAGAGCGGCCCCGCCTTCGCCTTGGTCTATTGTTAGACCGATAGATCAGTGAACTTCCCCGAGTCTCGACGGACGTAAGATTGCAGCCCGAAATCAAGAATACAAAAAAAAAGTCGGCACTAAAAAGATTGGAAATAAAGGAGTACGATAAATCAAAGTGACAGGTGAATGGATATCTGCACGCCGAATGTTTGCTCTCGATGCCACATGAGAATCTTCGCGCATTCCAAGCGTTCGACTCGCGTAAGCGATGGTTGCGGAGATCACGAAGCACCAACCGCTGATTTTTATGACCTGCACCTCTAAGTGAAACTTCTGACGCTGCCACAAGAGCCAACTTTTTACTGTTCACGAAGTTTATACCGGGTGGATATTGTTGATTATTGGACCGTTTTCGCGCTGGGAATGGATGTCCTTTGCGGTTCGATGGAGGAGACGGTTGTGGGACTTAAAGGTAAGCCTCTCTCTCTCTCACTCTCACACACACACACCCACACAAATACCCAAGGGCACATAGACAGACACACACAGATACACAACGCTGGCGACGTATACAGCCTATAGGTCCCCTAGGTCAACTTCAGTCTTGTTTCAGTATCGTTCAAGAGAACATATTCTGGGAGTGTTCGCACTGTCCGCAGCAAGCTACGTGCGTCTCCCTTCCTCCGATTGATAGATTTAGTGCTCGCCGTTTGGAAGCATACATGATATTTCTTGTATGTCTGCTCGAATCCTAAGTCTGCAAAATACAATCAAAGTGATAGGCGCAGGGTCGCCCTTAGTTTCGTGTGTATTACCTCAGAAATTTTTCCTCACCACAAAGTGTTGAGTTTGAGGATTTTGAGCAGAGGTATACAGGCGTGAACGCACGCAGAATTTGGCTTCGACATTTTGTCTCTCAAAACGTCTAATCGGACATCTTGCCTCATTTCTATGTGAAGATGTCGTCCGCCGCACTAAACACCTTTTCAATCCACCTTTTTCCAAATAGGTGCTGCCACCTGGACGTGCGACTGAGTGGCTAGAAAACAACGCGTTCGCAAGGCCTCCCTTACCCGCACGACACCCAAAACGTCAGCTAGCTCCTGTTGGCCCATTGAGAGGCTGTGTTTTAACTACGGCTCCACCAAACTTCGATTTTCTCTCCAGTGTATATTATCTTGGTCCCGAAGTTGATACCAAATACTTTACTAGGGGGAATACATTCCACTCCTCTCAAATACAATAGCCTCGGTGCAGACAGGTTTTCTAGGCTTGGCGAGAGCCATCTATCGTCGGGGAGGTCTCGGCTATCGGGCGGTAAATGAAGATAATGATGATGGTGGTTCTACATACCAAATTCATTGTTGTGGAAATGCTCGAGACACGTGCCGCGCGCCACTTCAAGGAAGAACATGGCGTCTAAAATCTAGCTCAGTGCTGCGCCAAATACTTTGCTGCGCTATGCCGCCATGATCTTCCCAAGGGTTGCACGTTGCACGTGCCTCGTGCATCGACGCACCTTGCGCTACTTTTGAAACATGAAGGGGCTTTAGGTGGAATCGGAGACGACACTGCCGCGGCCACCGCGAACATCCACGTGCACATGCGCGTGGACTGATGCGGACCTCCACTCCGTCAGGGCTGGATTCGGCGCTGTAGGCGTTCTGTCTAATGCAAATGAGCGGAGTGGAATGTATTCCCCCTAGTAAAGCATTTGTTGATACAAAGAAGTCATCTCTCTCTCTCTCTCTCTCGGCCAGAAAGAAACAAAGAAAGAGTAAAGAGACAAAAAGGAAAGGCGCGCACAGATAGGCTACACCAACTCGCGTGCACATTGACCTTTTTTGTAGAGTAAGCTACACTGGCCGAGGTTGAGCAGTTTCGCGTGGCTCCTGGAGAGCCGTGCTGCGCGTGCGCGAGGAGCAGTGACGGAACGGGCAGGACTGGTATGGCGCTTAGGTCAGTCCCCGATGCACGCGCCGCGCGCATGCACCCGCTCGATATCATGGCTCGAGCTGTCCGGTTGTTCCGGGCGGCAGCTTGGTTGCTTGATACTCCCTCTAGAAGACTGTACTTGATGCATAACAACACGGCGCACAGCTGGCCAAACCAACGACGGGCATCTGGCACGCCCCAGCGGAAGACTGAGGATTAATTTGGACCACCTGGGGATCCTTTGACGTGCAACCGAAAACTCGGTTACACGGCGCCTCCTCCGCAATAAGAAGAGCGGAGAAGCTTAACTCATCCGATCCCGAAGTAGTCACATAATGCGTATACCGTGTGTGTGTCATTGAAGCAGCAGTAAGCATGATAATCAAGCTAATCCTATACTTCGTTTCAGCTTGGGTCCAGACGCAGCCGATGCTACAAGCACGAGCGTGTGGCCCTGAACAGTGCCTGTACTGCCGTCGAGCGCGCGTGCTTGGCAGGGACGCTGGAAGCCCGGAGCTCGCGCTTGTAGCATCGGCTGCGTCTGGACCCAAGCTGAAACGAAGTATAGACAACCAGGAAAGCTAACAATAACCAGCTGAACCTAAGTTTTCGCTACCTTTTCTGTAGGCACCCCTTTTATTCGCAGCAACGACTCCTCTATTCTCAATGCGCCCCCCCCCCTAAAAATTAGGAACCCCCCCCCCTCCCCCCCCTTAATTTCATCTCCTGGGGAAACTCCTGGTTCCCGCATTTTTCTCCGCGAATGGAAACGAAAATCTAACGGATTACAGTCGTTCCCTTACGTGAGAAGAGCAACAAAATTACTTTACAATTACTTTCTGAAGTATGTAATTATTTCCTCACAAAAATACCAAAAAATGTAAATCCCTTACATTGTTTTGGTAATTTTGTAAGGGAATAATTACATATTTCAGGAAGTAATTGTGAAGTAATTTTCTTGCTCGTTACAAGTAATGTCGTTACTTGTAACGGATTACGTACAAGTCTGACGTCACCTATAAACAAATTAAGTTTCTCCGTTAGATGTTGCGGGAAAATTGACGTAACGTGACCTCAACAGCAATTCAACTCCCAGCTAAATTTAGCGGGAAAATCTACGTCACGGGATCTCAACACAAATTCAGTTTCCCTGCTAAATTTAGCGGGGAAAATGACGTCACATGACTTCGTGTCACGTCACCCATAAACAAATTCAGTTTCTCCGCTAGATTTAGCGGTAAAATTGACGTTTCATGCGGAGGAGGAGGGGGAGGTGCGGACGAGGAGGAGGCAAGAAGGGGGAGAGGAGAAAGAGGGGAGGGGAGGAGGAGGAGAAGGAAAGGAGTGAGGACGAGGAGCAGAGGAGGGCGGGAAGACGAGGGGGAGGATGAGAGGGCACGGAGGAGGAAGAGGGGCATACCCCCTCCCTCCGTCCCCTCCCCTCCTCGTCCTCAAGAGCTGCGCTCTAATTTCGCGTTACAGAGAATTGTAAGCATCTTTAATTTTAAAGCGCATCTCTTAGGCGCCCGTTTCCGGGTTGAGCGGCGTCGGCGTAACCGCGAGTTGCATTATGGGACGTTTTCCCGCTAAATTCAGCGGGGAAAGATTTCAGCTAAATTTAGCAGGGAAATTGACGTCACGTGACCTCAACACCAATTCAGTTTCCCCACTAAATATAGTGGGGAAACTTTTGATGAATTTCCAGCTACATTTAGCGAAAATTTCGCGCTAAATGAGAGGGGAAGAGGACAGGAGGGGAGGGGGAGAGGGGCATGCCGTCCCTTCCATATCCTCCCCTTCTCCTTCTCAAGAGCTGCGCTCTAATTCGGCATTACAGAGAATTGTAAACGTGTTGAATTTTTTTTTTACTTATTGGCGGAGAATTACGAGCAGGTTGATATAATTGACCATGAGATTAATGATGTTTCGGTAAAGTTTCGGTAACTGAACATGTGGTTAATGATGTTTCGGTAAAAATACACCTAATTTGAAAAATAAATAAACTTATGTTGGAATGCTAGATTATACTGAACAGGAAATTAGTTTCCGAAGACTTACCATCTGGAGGGAGCGCGGGAAATAAAAAAGGAACTCCCCGTATAGCCGCAAAGAAATTACATTTTTGGCCCAGATATACGTATATCTGGTCATATATAGACACATAAGGGCGCAAATCAAGCCACGTTTGGCCATGCCAAAGCCGGATAAGATCATATCCTCTCGTGCATTTTTGAAAATCGACTGGTCAAATCAGGCTCGAAACAAAAATAAATCCGCCGGTATATGTAAAAAAAAGAAAAAAAAAGGTCCTTGAAGTTTAATAGAGCCCTCGTAAAGTTGTATCCGTCCCGATCTGTAGGCAAAACGAGTAAAGGCGTCTGTGTGGCTGTAAGAGTCACTCAATAATTCCCAGAACACCGCAATCAAACAACCCCAAGAATCCGGGACATGCCGCCGCTGGCAACTTACGCCATCTCTCGGCAGTCACGTCAGCGCCCCAGCGTAACTCAATGGGCAAAAAAGTTTTATTTTTGTAATTCAGTTAAAACTCCACAAATTTAATTGCACTCGGGGGGCCATAATATTGATCTAATAGCCCACTTATTTGAAGAATTTTAGTGCCTCACGACCATTATATTTCCTTCCCGAATCAACAAACCGAATCCCATAGACTCCCATTGAAAACGAGGCCATGACATTCAGCTCCCAGGAAGAAAAGCTTGTAGCCACAGGAGCTTGAAGTCAAATGCGATCGCTTTATAAATCTTAGCTTTAATTGATTCCAGGAGAGCATTTTGAAATTCACGCTCAATTCTGAGTTATCTAGGTCTAAAGCTCTCTAATAACCGAGGGCTGGCAATAGCGTTAAAACATGGTTGGGTCAGCAGAGATCTCACGCCCAAAATATTTCGCAAATCTTTACTATTTTAACGAATGAAATATATATTTCCGATGATTGCACCATGGTAGCAAGATCTTTCTTTTCGAAGGACAAATGAATTCATTTTAGCGCCATACATGTCGATAGCAATTATGGACCAATAAGAGATTTTGCGGTTCCTGTACCATGCCCAAATCCTAGTAAAGAAATCGACGACTTTACACAATTTCTGACTCACACACTTCTGGGAGCTCTAGGTGCTTCCTCTGTACTTTTCGGGTGGTGGGGGGGGGGGGGGGGTTCCGTTGGCCGCCCACCAAGAAGAACCGCACTCGCCCGTGATCGGCAAAAAGTTGGCTGTCAGCTTGGACAATTGGACAACCTGTGAGGCTTAAATGCGATATCATTTCCCGCGTGGAGACCTGGCGGAGAGGAACCCCCCCCCGCCCCGCGCGTTATGTTCCCGTGACTCCACGGACCGTGTTCTTATGACCCCACGGATCATGGTCACATGACCTTGTGGACTCCGTTGGCCCACTCTTTAACTGTGGTTAGGTGGTTAATGTGGCGCAACGGACGATGGTCACGTGACCCCCGTAAATTATCGTCACGTGACCATGTCACCAACAATGGTGCAATATTTCTCATACGGGCGCTGTGCTTTTTATTCTTTGGTAGTTCCGCCCGGCTCAGGAAGCCACAGAAATCGCCTGAGAATATCGAATTTTCGTTTAGAATGTAGCTGGGTATGTCTAGTTTCATATTCGAGGAGAGCATTTTGATATTTATAATAATTATTTTTCTGTATTTTTCTAAATTCCCGTCCCTGGCACCGAAAGCCGCGTCTCTTCGCCCTGGAGACTAAGTCCCAACGTTTTTTTTGGCAGTTCCGCCCGGCTCAGGAAGCCACAAACATCGCCTGAGAATATCGAATTTTCGTTTAGAATGTAGCTGGGTATGTCTAGTTTCATATTCGAGGAGAGCATTTTGATATTTATAATAATTATTTTTCTGTATTTTTCTAAATTCCCGTCCCTGGCACCGAAAGCCGCGTCTCTTCGCCCTGGAGACTAAGTCCCAACGTTTTTTTTTTGGCAGTTCCGCCCGGCTCAGGAAGCCACAAACATCGCCTGAGAATATCGAATTTTCGTTTAGAATGTAGCTGGGTATGTCTAGTTTCATATTCGAGGAGAGCATTTTGATATTTATAATAATTATTTTTCTGTATTTTTCTAAATTCCCGTCCCTGGCACCGAAAACCGCGTCTTTTCGCCCTGGAGACTAAGTCCCAACGTTTTTTTTGGCAGTTCCGCCCGGCTCAGGAAGCCACAAACATCGCCTGAGAATATCGAATTTTCGTTTAGAATGTAGCTGGGTATGTCTAGTTTCATATTCGAGGAGAGCATTTTGATATTTATAATAATTATTTTTCTGTATTTTTCTAAATTCCCGTCCCTGGCACCGAAAGCCGCGTCTCTTCGCCCTGGAGACTAAGTCCCAACGTTTTTTTGGCAGTTCCGCCCGGCTCAGGAAGCCACAAACATCGCCTGAGAATATCGAATTTTCGTTTAGAATGTAGCTGGGTATGTCTAGTTTCATATTCGAGGAGAGCATTTTGATATTTATAATAATTATTTTTCTGTATTTTTCTAAATTCCCGTCCCTGGCACCGAAAGCCGCGTCTCTTCGCCCTGGAGACTAAGTCCCAACGTTTTTTTTGGCAGTTCCGCCCGGCTCAGGAAGCCACAAACATCGCCTGAGAATATCGAATTTTCGTTTAGAATGTAGCTGGGTATGTCTAGTTTCATATTCGAGGAGAGCATTTTGATATTTATAATAATTATTTTTCTGTATTTTTCTAAATTCCCGTCCCTGGCACCGAAAACCGCGTCTTTTCGCCCTGGAGACTAAGTCCCAACGTTTTTTTTGGCAGTTCCGCCCGGCTCAGGAAGCCACAAACATCGCCTGAGAATATCGAATTTTCGTTTAGAATGTAGCTGGGTATGTCTAGTTTCATATTCGAGGAGAGCATTTTGATATTTATAATAATTATTTTTCTGTATTTTTCTAAATTCCCGTCCCTGGCACCGAAAGCCGCGTCTCTTCGCCCTGGAGACTAAGTCCCAACGTTTTTTTTGGCAGTTCCGCCCGGCTCAGGAAGCCACAAACATCGCCTGAGAATATCGAATTTTCGTTTAGAATGTAGCTGGGTATGTCTAGTTTCATATTCGAGGAGAGCATTTTGATATTTATAATAATTATTTTTCTGTATTTTTCTAAATTCCCGTCCCTGGCACCGAAAGCCGCGTCTCTTCGCCCTGGAGACTAAGTCCCAACGTTTTTTTTGGCAGTTCCGCCCGGCTCAGGAAGCCACAAACATCGCCTGAGAATATCGAATTTTCGTTTAGAATGTAGCTGGGTATGTCTAGTTTCATATTCGAGGAGAGCATTTTGATATTTATAATAATTATTTTTCTGTATTTTTCTAAATTCCCGTCCCTGGCACCGAAAGCCGCGTCTCTTCGCCCTGGAGACTAAGTCCCAACGTTTTTTTTGGCAGTTCCGCCCGGCTCAGGAAGCCACAAACATCGCCTGAGAATATCGAATTTTCGTTTAGAATGTAGCTGGGTATGTCTAGTTTCATATTCGAGGAGAGCATTTTGATATTTATAATAATTATTTTTCTGTATTTTTCTAAATTCCCGTCCCTGGCACCGAAAGCCGCGTCTTTTCGCCCTGGAGACTAAGTCCCAACGTTTTTTTTGGCAGTTCCGCCCGGCTCAGGAAGCCACAAACATCGCCTGAGAATATCGAATTTTCGTTTAGAATGTAGCTGGGTATGTCTAGTTTCATATTCGAGGAGAGCATTTTGATATTTATAATAATTATTTTTCTGTATTTTTCTAAATTCCCGTCCCTGGCACCGAAAGCCGCGTCTCTTCGCCCTGGAGACTAAGTCCCAACGTTTTTTTTGGCAGTTCCGCCCGGCTCAGGAAGCCACAAACATCGCCTGAGAATATCGAATTTTCGTTTAGAATGTAGCTGGGTATGTCTAGTTTCATATTCGAGGAGAGCATTTTGATATTTATAATAATTATTTTTCTGTATTTTTCTAAATTCCCGTCCCTGGCACCGAAAACCGCGTCTTTTCGCCCTGGAGACTAAGTCCCAACGTTTTTTTTTGGCAGTTCCGCCCGGCTCAGGAAGCCACAAACATCGCCTGAGAATATCGAATTTTCGTTTAGAATGTAGCTGGGTATGTCTAGTTTCATATTCGAGGAGAGCATTTTGATATTTATAATAATTATTTTTCTGTATTTTTCTAAATTCCCGTCCCTGGCACCGAAAGCCGCGTCTCTTCGCCCTGGAGACTAAGTCCCAACGTTTTTTTTGGCAGTTCCGCCCGGCTCAGGAAGCCACAAACATCGCCTGAGAATATCGAATTTTCGTTTAGAATGTAGCTGGGTATGTCTAGTTTCATATTCGAGGAGAGCATTTTGATATTTATAATAATTATTTTTCTGTATTTTTCTAAATTCCCGTCCCTGGCACCGAAAGCCGCGTCTTTTCGCCCTGGAGACTAAGTCCCAACGTTTTTTTTGGCAGTTCCGCCCGGCTCAGGAAGCCACAAACATCGCCTGAGAATATCGAATTTTCGTTTAGAATGTAGCTGGGTATGTCTAGTTTCATATTCGAGGAGAGCATTTTGATATTTATAATAATTATTTTTCTGTATTTTTCTAAATTCCCGTCCCTGGCACCGAAAACCGCGTCTTTTCGCCCTGGAGACTAAGTCCCAACGTTTTTTTTGGCAGTTCCGCCCGGCTCAGGAAGCCACAAACATCGCCTGAGAATATCGAATTTTCGTTTAGAATGTAGCTGGGTATGTCTAGTTTCATATTCGAGGAGAGCATTTTGATATTTATAATAATTATTTTTCTGTATTTTTCTAAATTCCCGTCCCTGGCACCGAAAGCCGCGTCTCTTCGCCCTGGAGACTAAGTCCCAACGTTTTTTTTGGCAGTTCCGCCCGGCTCAGGAAGCCACAAACATCGCCTGAGAATATCGAATTTTCGTTTAGAATGTAGCTGGGTATGTCTAGTTTCATATTCGAGGAGAGCATTTTGATATTTATAATAATTATTTTTCTGTATTTTTCTAAATTCCCGTCCCTGGCACCGAAAGCCGCGTCTTTTCGCCCTGGAGACTAAGTCCCAACGTTTTTTTTGGCAGTTCCGCCCGGCTCAGGAAGCCACAAACATCGCCTGAGAATATCGAATTTTCGTTTAGAATGTAGCTG
>JAZHYW010030301.1:0-11524 GCA_037355805.1 Ixodes ricinus
AGAAAATAAAGTGTATTGTATTGTATTGTATTGTATTGATGGGTGTTCGGCATTTCGTGAAGCCCAGATAAAAACGGGGCCGCGAGGCTCAACACTGATTGGTTGACGGGTGGGAGAGGAAGAGTGAGGTGCACGACGCTGACTGATTAACGAGGAGGTCATGTGACCACAGGGATAGGCGAAGAGGGGCTGGCCTGAGGGACCGAAGCTTGAGAGTACGGAAGCCTGTGGAAGATCGCCAAGTTTATCAGCACGATTAGAGGTAGTATCGATTCCTTCTAGGAACAACTATCAAGTATGCACATGGTAAGCGTTAAACTATCTGATGAAGAGCGCCGTAGCTTAGGCGCCTGAATTTTGAAAACTCAGAGTGTCACTAAATGTTTGTACGTTTCACGTACGCAATACAATTGCCTAACAAATTGCCACTTTTTTTTTTGTCAAAGGCAGTTATAGGAGTGTACGCCTCTTGGGCAACCCGCCGACGTCGAGACGTGCTGCACACAGACGTGAAGTTTATTTATTTGTTTTATTATTATTGCGCTTTTTCCACGTCGTTGTGCTTTGTGTAGTCAACAGCCCGCTCTTGGCGCTACGGTCATGAATCTTAAATGGACTTCGCGCTGCCACAAGCAAAAAGAGGCGCGGCTAGCATTTTATTAAGCGGGCCATTTTTGAATGAACCCGTACCCCGGCACATATGAGTTTCAACTTGTTCCGGTTCGGTCAAAAATAACGGTTTTGCTCCAGTGTTTTGTTCTGGTTCGGGTTCGGTTTGATACCCTGATTTGAAGAGTATATATTTAAAAAAAAACTCATGATTTTCTTCCAAATGAAATGAAGTCATAATCCATCAGCCTTGGGAACTCACCCGGACATAAGCATTTCTCTGTCTTCAATATTCGCAAATGCTGATTTTAATTGGATGGAATATTCGCTGCGTGCATTTATGAACTGACTAATGAACAAGCCCCAAGAGATCATTGGCTCATTTACATCGTAGAAATAAAATAAAAAAACGCCGCTTCACGCCTAGCTCCGGCTGGATGAAAAATTAAAGATAAAAGACTAAAGTACAAAATTAAACTTATTTTTTCGTCTTTGAGGTATGGATGTTTTTGTTGTTGTTTCTAATTTATAGATGTGTTCTATTTGAAAATAGACAGATATTTTGTTCCGGTGCCCTGTCGCTTATGAAGTCTACTGTAAATAATCCTTCCCGTTAAACCACGCGTCGGCATGCCGAAAGCAAACGAGTCAGTCACGTAAGGGGAAGAGAGACTACAAGTTCTCTTATCCCATCCGCTTTCCAAATATTAATGTACTTTATTCCGGCTGAATCAAAATACAAGCGGAAAGTGTTGACGTTGCAGTAAACCTTGTACGTGATTCAAACAGGCATACCTTTCTCCGCTCGTGTATGGAGTGCCATGCTGGCCCCGCCTAGTCGGGTTTAACGCACCACTGGAGGTATAAAAAGAGCGACGATTCTCCTGTTCATTACAAGTTGTCCTGACTAAGCTGAACTACAACACATCATGTTCGCCGTACGTTTCCTTTTGCTGATTTTTCGTTGCAAACAGCAAACATCTACCGTTAGCTTCAGCGGATTTCGTAATTTTAATCAGAACTGTGAATTTACAATTTGCCAACAAAACTCGGCACTCTGTGGATATCAGTGTTCTAAAGGTTAACCCTAATTTAAAAAAAACGTTTGAGGTCCATAGATATTAAGGAGATGTACCACAACTGTTACAAGTCTCAATAACGTCTTTCTTTCATTGTTTAAAAAGAATTGTTTCATGCGCTTGGTTTTAAGATTCAGTAAATGCTGTTAAAACAAATATGTTAATGCTGCAATAGCCAGTAACTCACCTATGATATTTGTTTCCACCCGTCGTGTTCTAAAATCCCCAGCATTTAAAGTGTGTACTCCAAAGTCACCCTTTATTGCTCAATGTAGTGCGCTATTTCCGGTGTACGTCATCTTGGAATGCTAATATTCTTCCCCCTCCAGTTCCGCACATGTGTCCTCGTGGCTCTGGCCAGTAGCGCCCTCGCCGGCTACGCCAGTCCCTTGTACGGCTACGGCGCCCCAGTGGCAGCCTACCACGCCGCCCCAGTGTACAGCAGAGTCGTGGCCCCAGCCGTCACCGCCGTCCAGCACGGAGCAGCCGTGTCCCACGTGTCGAGCGTGAGCAGCTACCGCAGCCAGCACCCAGTGGCCACCCCGGTCGCCCGCTACGCATCCGTCCACACGGCCCCGGCTGTGGCCACTGTCCACACCGTACCTGCACTGGCCAAGGTCGCCGCCTACGCTGCCCCGGCGCTCTCCGCAGTCCACGCAGTCCCAACTCACGGCTATGGCCTCGGATACGGCTACGGTCTGGGCACCTACGGACTTCGCTACGGTCATGGCCTGAGCACCTATGGCTACGGACTCGGTTACCATCTGTGAAAACAATGTTTGATTTAGCTACAGGAGATGAATAAAGTTTCTAATTTAATAAAACGTTTTGACTTTGTACATTAGCATTCGCGTTCACAAGATTACAGATCCAAATATGAGCTTCAGTGCTGCGTTTAAGCAGCAGTGACTTATTGTCATTATCCAGAATTGCCATATTTAGATGGACTCTCTTTACACGTTGAAATCCACCTGGGATTTAAGACACAGATTTAAAATTTTAAACAGGCACTGAGAAATTTTTGTTGCATGCCCACTTATGAAAGTAAAAGATCATGTTTATGCCTAAACCAATACGCCTGTTTAATTTCTTATCTTATACAGTCGTCAGAACTAGGTCCACGAATGGTTATGAAAATTTTTGAGAATTCAATTTTAGATATATTGAGGTTGCATTAACTTTAGTCGTATTGTCTGTTTTGTGCAGTTGAGCCAAGCGCGCTTCAGACCATATCAGGCACGCTCAAGCTGAACTCATAGCATGGTTAAGCTCCTTCATAGTTTGAGTGTGTCAAGTGCTAATTCGCTCTGAGTATTTCACATCATTCAAAAAGAAACGCACAACGGCCTTTCAGTCAAAACCGAATTTTATCAGTAAGCGTGAAACGGAAAAAAAAACACTAAGGAGACACTGTGGAGTGCTAGTATGGTGGTATTGTATTTATTTGTTTCGAACGCGTTGCCAGCCGTGAAGTCATGGTGCGGTATATAGAAATGTTAAAATAAAAAGTTACGTCAAGTGTTCAATATATTATCCTTAGAAGTAGCCTAGAACTATTTACAGCATTCGTAGTTGGGACAGTTCCATTTATCGATACATTTAACGAAAAAGAGTTCCTACGACAATTCCCGTGTTCAAGTGAGGAGGCATAAATATTTTTTTGTGTGTGTGTGCTTCATGCATTATCACAGTTTGCTCGCGTAATATATTTTCGATTATCAATAAAGTAATGATCATGTAAAAGTTAAAAAATTTCATCCGAGTCAACATCACATTATTCCTCGAAGAGTCTCTCTGTTCCTCTTTTTCTGGGTTGTTACGGGCGGATATATTTGGTACCTGCCATATATGTTTAACAATGAACACACTTTGAGGGTTTTGGTGACCAAGCGTATATCTTTAAATTTCGAAATTCCAAAGCTGTACGATTTTAAATAAATTCAAAGCATGAATATGTTCTAAATTAAAGTATTTAAACGAGCACAATATCTACCAAGGTTACTCGTGGTAAGGATTTTCAAATCAGCAACATATAATGTCAAGCTAATTAGCAGCATTTTCTAGAACAAATTGCACCATTAGTCGCCTAAACAAAATATTTCTGAAATGCATGCAGCAATGCATTTTGCTTCCATATAAATAAAGTGATAAGTGCTTAACCCATGTGTGCAAGAGTTAATTGACTCGAATATGTTCCCCATATTATGCTGATTTTAAAGGGGCCATGAAATGATTTTTAAACTTTTTCCTTTTGAGCTTTCCTGCTCAACTCACAAATCGCGCGTTGTACCAAACAGTTCAAGATGGAAACGAGGGACTTCCCTCTTGCTCAGACCCTCGTTTGTGTACCCGGACACCACCATTCTCCCCTAGAAGATTAACCCGTCCCTCAAAACTCGGACAAAAGTTGTTTTCTCCATTCCGTTCACCCCGACGCTGACAGTACTGTGGAAGCTACGTGCTCGTTGGGCCAGCCACATTTTTGCCTCGTGATCACGCTCCCTCGGACATACCCACGCTCAGAGAATGAGGTCAGGTGATGGAAAGGAGGCGGCTGATCGGCCCGGCAGCTGAATAGCTTCCACCGAATTGTGAGCTTAGGGAGAAAGGACGCACGTCACACGACACCGGAGGTCCGGTGTCGTGTGACGTGCGTCCCTCTTCAAGGCGCACGTCGACGCACGTCGTGTGACGTGCGTCGACGTGCTCCACGACGCACGTCGTGTGACGTGCGATCCCTCTTCCACGATCCCTCTTCCAAGAAGCAGCCTCCAGCCGCTTCTTGGAAGAGGTATCGGCGTCGCCAGAGAGGCATCGCGGGGCTCCGTAGCGGACACACTGTTGCCCTCGTAACAAAACTTCCGACGAGGAGGCTCAGCACCTTACGAAAGTGCACCGCCGTGGGGTCACGCCGAGGAACTCGCGGACCCAGCCGCAATCACCGGAATAGCAGACGACCTCCTTCGTGGCCCCACAAGACAACGCCACATCTGCATTTCGACATCGATCCAGCCCTGCCTGCCCTGCAACCACGACAACTCGGCGGCCTTCTTGCCGAGTTCAGTGAGTGCTTCTCCACGTCGTCAAAGGTTCACCAAACGGCGGTTGCGAAACATCGAATTATAACTGATGACGACGCGCTTCCCGTCCATCGGTCGCCGTATCGTGTATCTGTGAAAGAGAGAAGTAATCCAGAAACAGGTCCAAGAAATGCTCGACGACGACATCGTCCAGCCTTCAAAGAGTCCGTGGGCTTCACCGGTAGTCCTGGTGAAAAAAGATGGGACTCTTCGGTTCTGCGTGGACTATCGTCGACCAAACGCCGTAACGAAAAAAGGACGTCTACCCGCTGCCACGCATCGACGACACCAAGGACCTGGGTCGGCACGCCAGATACTTTTCGTCGATGGACATGAAGAGCAGGTATTGGCATATTGAGGTCGACGAACGAGATCGTGAGAAGACGACCTTCGTCATGCCGGACGGACTGTATCAATTTAAAGTAATGCCGTTTGAGCTGTGCACAACGCAGGCAACCTTCCAGCGAGTTATGGACACCGTGTTTTCCGGCTTGAAATGACAGAGCTGTCTCGTCTACCTCAACGACGTAGTGCGGTTCGCAAGCGAATTCGACGAGCACCTGAGACAACTACGAGCCGTGGTACGGGCTATCAAGGTTGCATTCAAGCCTTCGAAATGTCGGTTCACGTATGGCGAGGTGAAATTCTTGGGCCACGTCGTGAGTGCTCAGGGTGTAAGCCCTGATCCTGCAAAGACGTCCGCTGTCGCCGCATTTCCGAAGCCATCAGACAAGAAAGCCGTAAGAAGATTTCTTGGACTGTGCGCTTACTACAGAGCGTTTCGTTCGCGATTTCGCCAAGATTTCTGCACCACTCACGCATCTGACGAAGGACGACGTGAACTTCCAGTGGGGGAGGAGCAAGAACAAGCGTTCAACGAACTGAAGGAAAGACTCCAGTCGCCCCGTATCCTCGGACACTTCGATCCAGCAGCGGAAACGGAAGTTCACACGGACGCCAGCAACGCCGGACTCGGCGCAGTACTCGTCCAAAGACAAGACGGAGCAGAGAGGGTGATCGCTTACGCAAGCCGGGCACTGTCCAAGGCAGAGAAAAATTACTCAACGACCGACAAGGAATGTCTCGCTGTCATCTGGTCGTTAACCAAGTTCCGACCGTACCTGTACGGGATCCCGTTCCGCGTTGTCACGGACCACCACGCTCTCTGTTGGCTCGCCAACCTGAAGGACCCGTCAGGACGCCTCGCTCGCTGGAGTCTCCGACTGCAAGAATTCGACGTAACCATTGTGCATAAGTCTGGCCGCAAGCATAACGACGCCGACTGTTTGTCTAGGGCCCCAGTCGAATCTCCTTCCGACAGCACCGACGACGACGACGATGACGACCGTTTTCTCGGCGCAGTTACAGATGCCGACATGGGAGCACTTCAACGAAACGACCCGGAACTTCGCGCCGTGATCGACCACCTCGAAGGTCAAGGAAGTTCAGTTCCGCGAGTCTTGGCCCGAGACTTACCAAGCTTCGTTCTGCAGCGAGGCGTGCTCTTCAAGAAGAACTTCGGAGCAAGTAACCCTGCCTGGCTGCTGGTTGTTCCGGCCAGCCTGCGAGAAGAAATCTTTCAAGCCTGCCACGACGACCCGACGGCTGGACACCTCGGCTACAGCAGGACGCTCGCCCGGATTCGTGACAAGTACTACTGGCCAAAACTCCCGAAGACTGTTCATCTGTACACACGGTCATGTCACGAGTGCCAACGGCGTAAGAAACCTCCGACGAGACCAGCGGGATTCCTGCAACCGATATCGACCCCTACTACGCCTTTCCAACAAATTGGAATGGATTTGCTTGGGCCCTTCCCGCCATCGACGTCGGGGAACCGCTGGATAGTCGTTGCCACGGATTACCTTACCCGGTACGCGGAGACGAAAGCCCTTCCGTCGGGAACAGCGGTGGAAGTCGCCAAGTTTTTCGTCGAGTCTATTCTCCTTCGACATGGCGCCCCCGAAGTCTTGATAACCGACCGAGGGTCATCGTTCTTGGCCCAGCTCACGCAAGAGATCCTTCGGCTCAGCCACACCAGCCATCGTCGGACCACCGCGTACCATCCGCAGACCAACGGGCTAACGGAGCGGCTCAACAAGACGATCGCCGACATGATCTCTATGTACGTCGACGTAGAGCACAAGACGTGGGACGAGGTATTACCTTACATCACGTTCGCCTACAACACTGCAGCTCAAGAAACCACCGGGTTTACGCCATTCGAGCTGGTGCATGGTAGAAAAGTGACGACCATGCTGGACGCGATGCTGCCCCATGAGCCTGTGGATGACGGATGCGACGATGCCCATGCGGTCAGTCAGAGAGCAGAAGAAGCACGCCAACTAGCCCGCCTTCGAATCCACGATCAACAGCGTGTCGACGCTCGTCGGTACAATCTTCGTCGCCGCGCCGTCCACTTCCAGCCCGGAGACAGAGTGTGGGTGTGGACGCCGATTCGTCGTCGCGGTCTCAGCGAGAAACTGCTGAAGCGCTACTTTGGGCCTTACAAGGTCATCCGGCGCCTCGGAGATCTGAACTACGAAGTTCTTCCCGACGGAACACGACCATCAACCAGACGTCAGCCGCGACCCGAGGTGGTGCACGTCGTCCGGCTGAAGCCGTATTACGAACGATAGCACTATCCAGCGTCGTCGACGAGTGAACTGTGAACTGTGAACTGTGAACGGTGAATTGTGGCTCGCGAGTCTGCTGTCCTTTAGTTGTGGATTTGTTTTGTTTCTTTTCGTGTTGTGCTGCATCGGGACGATGCACTTTTTTAAAGGGGGAATAATGCCGCGGGCGCAGCTGACCAAGCAGGCAGCGCGCCCGTGGCATAACGGTTATCGCGCTTGTCTTCCACGCAGAAGGCCAGGGTTCGATTCCTGGCCGCCCCTACACATTTTTGTTGACGCTGTGATGTGATGTTCTAGTGAATTCGAGAGCCGCCTTGCTTGTTCGAGGTGCGAATGTTCTACGCGTCGAACTTTCTACGCCGATTATTCCAGAAGCCCACGCGTGTACATAAGGGGTTTCGCGTGGTGAACCGAAGTCAGTTTCTGCCTCAGCGTTCGATCCTGCTGCTTCGCCGCCTTCGACGCCCGCGACGCTCTGCTGTTATCTTTCTTTTTCCTTTTATTTTTGGGCACAAGTTCGCCCCATTAAACGTTTCAGTTTCTCTCAGTTATTCCTTTGTTTTGTCACCTTGTCATTCGTGACAAAATATAGAATTACCCCCAGTTAAGAAACTTTCAAAAGTTGTTGGAGTAATATGTCACTGCTCGCTCTTTTTTGCCTGTAAATATTAAAATGCAAACTTATCACGCTCTGTCTAGCTCACAAATTGACTATGGTCATTTGGTTTGGGGTAAAACGACTAAATGTAATGTTGACGACCTTACGGTCCAACAAAACAAAATGCTGAGTTCTATTGCCAACGTGTCTTACGAAACTCATACTGAACCATTATTTTCGAAATTCAACGTCATGAGAATTGCTAGCGTATACGAGTACCGTATGCTATGTTCATATTTATTTTCAACTGATAAGTTTTTTGTTTGTTTGCTTGTTTTTGTCTGATTTATCTTCTTTGAAAATTGGAAATCTTCCATCCATATCCGACGCAGAGAGTTCCCCCTGGAATGTGCGTTATCTTCGTACCAATTACGCACTGCAGTCAATTTCTCATAACCTGCCTAGATTACTTAACAAGTTTATTATAGACCGCAATGATATTGATTGTTTAACAATATAAAATGCACGTGCAGTGTTTTCTTCAGACAAATTTTATTGTATAGTGATTTATTTTTATTACCATGCCCTGTAAAAGCAGGGGCACCAGACCCAGTCAAGCTACCTTGTGGAAGCTTTTTTCCTGGTGCCCTCAGCACAATAGTGCTGAAATAAGCAAGATCAAGTTCAAGTTCAAAGTGCTATAATTAGAGCCTGAAAAGTTTTTTTTAACGGATGAAAAAAAATAATTCCGAAGAAACGAGAAAAGCAAAACTGGTAGAAATTCTAATATGACCAGAAATGTATTTGTTATTTATTTTTGCCTATTCTTTAATGTAAATCCAGTCAGCAAGAAACATATTTCTATATAGTATTGCAAAAACGCCCAGCAGAGCATTTTGTTTTCTGATTCTCAAACAAAAAGCTTGTAAAACAACCAATGGTTCCCAGAAATTTAGTTGTTATTTATTATAGTACATTCTTTACTGTAAATCTAGGAAACAAAAAGCCTATTTCTATTTACAATAGCATTCAGTTGTAAGCTCTTCAACAAAACAAAACAAAAACGCAAAATATAACGTGTATCGAACGAAGACAATCAAGTTAAAATACATTTGCTAAAATATAATATCTGTTTGGAAACGAATTAAGAAACAGAAAGCAAACGAAGTTTAAGAATCTGGTTAGACATCTTTGCATTGTGGCGTGATGAAAATAAGGCATAAACATACAATGATGCTAGACATTCGTACACGCTTGCCTAACATAAAACTATTGTGCGCTTGCTGATTGTGCTGTTCTATCTCTAGAGTTCTACAGGCCTTGGTTCAGTAAAAACCAATCAGAAACCAACTGACACCTCCAATTAATCGACCGA
Source organism: Ixodes ricinus (assembly GCA_037355805.1). Lineage (NCBI taxonomy): Eukaryota > Metazoa > Arthropoda > Arachnida > Ixodida > Ixodidae > Ixodes > Ixodes ricinus. Next base: position 9,378 of record JAZHYW010030301.1, read on the forward strand.
AAGCTCGGCGAAGGTGATGCCCACATCTCTCTGAATCACGCCACTGCAGTGGCCCGTTGCACTCACTTCCGGTCATAATTCACTATAATACTTGAATTCATATATATACAACAAATATTAAATACATATGTAATATATTCAACACAGTAGTACTTTGAGATTCAGGTTAAATGTGGCATAAATAATACTTTCTAAGCTATATGGCACCTAGCGGAAAGTGTATGTAAAAAACGCGTAGAAAACAATGTCTTTGAAAAGCATAGGCCTACGATTCATCTTAGATATATCGTCTTAGATATGATATAATATAGATATAGAATACGTTTCAAGCTCTTGGCTCACTCACGTCAACGTAGGCTTAGAACGTACCCAACCAAATCGCACGCAATATGAATGATAGAAATTCTAGCGTTGCTACTTGTAGATTGCTTAGAGGTTGCGGTGTTCTTCCTTTCATCGCAATATCGCCATTAGATGGAAAAGCAGAATGATTAAATTATGAGTAGGTTCAACCCCGCAAGGCGCTCATTACCTCATTTCTTTTCTTTCTTTTTTCTCTCAATTTACGGTATAATGCACGCGGCACACACTCCACATTGGTGGGACTTCTTGCACGACATAAAAGTTAAACGTAATACGCCGCGTGGCAACACATCAATCAACTAGAAGCGCCTGTCACAAATTCCTTGCCATGGACAGGTCACGCTGCACCAGGCATGCCGCCTTTCCTGCTGACTCAATATTTGAACAGTACTTATCTTTGTTCTATCAAATATGCAACATACTTTATAAATTAAACAAACTAAACACAGGACGTTACAAACCTTTTTTTTATTTTTTTCCACATTTTAAGCCATTTTGTTCTTCCTTAGACGTAGAGTCATGAATATTTTAGGTAATCAAATATATCTAACCTTACACCGCCTTTTTGCCTATGACCAGGGTTCTGTGTTTTCGGCAAATACCAATAAAACCCTGAAATAAATCACCGAGACGGTTTTATCAAAATCGGGAAAACCTAAAGACCCCGATTCGGAGTTGACATTGAACAGAAAAGAACCCAAGCTTCATGTCAAGAAAATTTAATCTAGTTTTATTTCTGTTATACCGAAGCTACTACTGGCTGTGCGGGCGACGTTTCTTTCTGAAGCAGAGTCTTTATTGCGTTCATTATGTTTTATTTTGTGTTAGTACCAGGTCAACTTCAAGTATTGGGGTTACATATCATGTTGCTCGAGGCTGGGAAATTTCATTTCCGTGTTCTATCTCCTTCTGGATAAACACCGATTACATCATCGATTTTGTTCGACCCAAATATTGATATCGAAAAGCCCCGAATGTGTAAAAAAAAATAAACCCACCAAAAACAATCTCCGAATTAAAATAAAATTACACCTCATAAACACGGAGCGTTACTTACGACGACCGCAGTGACTGATCTCTCCCGCTAAGCTCCGTGTCGGCACGCTGAAAGCAAGCTTCTCTTCGCGTGAAAGGTAAGGACTGGCAGAACTCCTCTCCCGACGGCGTTCCGCAGGGCGTCAACATGATTCCGGCAATGTATCAAAATAGAGCGGAAAGGCAGATGATACAGGGATATTTGTACGTCATCCAGACACATTCTTACTCCAGACAGATGTTTGCTCATGTATGAGTTCGACGCTTGCCTCGCCTAGTCGGATTTCCCATCTACTGGACGTATCAAAACCGCCTACAATTTGTCGAGTCAGTTAAAGTTGTTTTTACTCAGCTGAACTCGCAAGACATCATGTTCGCCGTAAGTATCCTTTCGATGCTATTCCATGGTAGACAGCAAGTTTAGTGTTACACGAGTTACATTTTCTAGTTTCAATTAGATCTGCCAACTTACAAGTTACGAGAATGCTCGACACGCTGTAGATATTTGAGTGTTATTTACACCAACCTAAAATAAAACGTTTCATTAAAAAACATTTTATATGTTTGGTTCCAAATTGCAACTAAATCTAATACGTCAAATGCTGCGAACAACAAAGCTCATCTTGAGCATTTTTCAAATGCGTGTTCAAAATACTCGAGCATCTGAAGAGCGTAGTTGAAAGTCACTCTCGTGACTTAATTGACTGCATTACTATCGTCCATGCATTAATTCAACGCGTATTATTTTT
>JAZHYW010030302.1:0-35748 GCA_037355805.1 Ixodes ricinus
CATCTTCCGGATCCCGTGAAACACAATATTTCGTGACGTCCCTTTTCAGTAATCCTTATAATGGTGAGGTAAGTACCGTAAATCTCGAAGCAGTTTACTTGACGTCCGCTTCCACTGGGGTCTTGGAAGATTGAGTCTACTGAGCGTGCATTCCTGCAGAAGAAGTTTTCATTGAACGAATATTGACACGTCAATCAACAATTGATTCCTTCTTGGTAAGATTTATTGCGAAAGCCCGTGACAACCGCCGAACCGCATCTCCCTATATCAGAGAACAATTTATACCCAGCCTGACATTCTCGCATACATGCGTTTGCTGGGCCACGCTATTGAGCCAGCTGGAGCACAGCTGGCAGCGGCGCGAGCAAGGCCACGAGGGGAACATGATGGTGCTCGAGCCATCCCACCATGAACCAATGTTTCGGCCACCCCACGGGTGCGTGTCGCCATCTATTGGTTGAACTAACGCCCCGTTCAAGATGGCTGCCGTGGGACCGCAGCCTTAATGACACATCGCGGCGGCAGAAGAACAGATGGGGCTATGACGTCCAAGCCAGCGTTGTGCGAACGAGATAAGTAGAGGCTCAAAACCGTGAGCGCAAAATGGCGACTGGCGACGCGAAAAAACGGGAAAAGCAAAATGATAATAATGATGGTGGTGATGACGTGCAGCTAAATGGAAAAAAAGGGCTAGCATAGTGTCACCTAGCGGTAGGACTCAGGAGTACTCAAGTAGCGCCAGTAGCACTGCCAAACCAAGCCAATCCATTTGCAGCCAACATAGAACTCAAAACGGCCGCTTCTCGACTGATCGCTCGCGACAATTTTGTCCGAATAATCGAACTTTCGGACTTCAAGCTGTCCGAAACATTGGTCGTGAATATACACTATTTCTATGGGGTAAGTCACGGTTTCGCCTTTAGGTCCGAAATATCTGACAAGTCCAAATTATCGGAGTCCGAAAAAAAAAATGGAGATTGCAGCGGAGCGAGTTGGTTAAATCAAGGTTAGCCAGTGCGAGCGCTTCGTTACATGGAGTTCACAAATACAAGCGCTTCTATGAAGATCGCGTGGAGGAATTGAAAAAGTTTGTTAAATAGAGGATTTCGTTGTATACAGGTTCGTTACATCCAGGTTTAACTGTAGTATAGTGTTTTGTATATAGCTGTAAATAAATGTTTGTTTACAAAAAAAAAGTTCCTTGAGTAGCTCAGTGCAAAGACGTCCGCTTCACATGCAGCGGGCACGGGTTCGATCCCAGGTGTGGGTGTACCATTTTTTTATGTCAAGCATTTTGCGATGTTTATATTTCTTTTTTTACTATTATCACTGAAAAAACAATCGTTGTGGACGATGCGTCGTTGAACTAAATGGTATGGGATTCCATTTTTGACACCTGCGAACTCAATGTAGTCACTTTCCACAAAATACAAGAAGCATATGAATCGGGTAGCGTCCGCTTTCCGAGCTTCGCGTAACTGTTCTACAGGAATTGCAGCCAGCCATTGGTCCCGACCCATTGACCTTTCGAAAACTTGTGCACACTGCCGCACAATGCCACTTTCAGATGCAGGACATGTGAGGCAGCTCTTCACGCAACGTCTTGGGAAAATTTTCTCGGAGCCGATCACGCGAATTCACCACGGACACTCACTACTAATTGCCGACACTTAAATGTACAAAACAACTCATCTTGAAGTACAGAACAGCGAGCGGAACAAACATAACTGCAAAGGAATCGCACGGCAAACGGATCCAGCGACGTATTTCGTCTGCTACGTGCGAAGAAAAAAAAAAACGCACGATCGGGTGTAGCCACGTGACTTCCACCACTCACTCTATCCTCTCCACTTCTCTATGCGGTGCAGGAATTTCGGTTTCGAGCAGTTGCGTTATTTGGCTTTATTAAAAAAATACGTGACTCTATAGCAAAATATTAATTAGGTAGTATTCCGACACCATAATAAATAGCCTTACAAAAAAGAAAAAAAAATTTGGGGGGGGGGGGGGTGTCAGTGCCCCTTTAAGAAACTGGATCGCAAGTTTGCGTCATCAAACTGCAAGGTATTTTTTTGTGGACCAGTGCAATGCCCACATGAATGTGCCGTGCCCGAGTGCTTACTTGCCAGCCAACACGACATCGGTGTTGCAACCCATGGACCAGGGAATTATAAAAAATGTAAAAGTGTTGTACTGAACACATCTCCTTGAGCGGATGATGTTGTGCATGAATAACTCCATTCAGAACGAGGTAAGCCTTCTTAGTACCATCCACATGCTAGCGTGAGCTCGCGTTAAACAAGAAACCATTGCCAACTGCTTCAGGGGCTGATTTGTCTTTGTCAAACGGAGGAAGCAGAGGCAAGTGAGCTTGACGACAGTGGTCTCACAGAAGCTCTCTGCGACGTCCATTTCGAAGGGCACGTTGCCGTGAACAGCACAGTGGAAACAAGCGGTGCATTGACGGACATTGAAATCATTGAGATTTTACGGCCACGCGAGGCTAGCAACGAAAGTGACATCGACGATGAAGTTGAAACTGAACCACAACCGCCGGCTGCTGATGTAGCTGCTGGCCTTGCCCTCTCGCAGCGGTCTTTCGCAGCAGAGAACAATGCTGAAGAAGCACTTGGGCACATCTACAGACTGCAGAACTTACTTTCCGCAACAAGATGCTGCAAGAAAAAGCAGACAGCAATCATAGATTTTAATGCGAATAGCATTCTTTGGATACTTCACGCACTTTTCGTCTATGTATCTATCTATCTATCTATCTATCTATCTGGCTATCTAACCTCTTACGCCGCGGGTCGATAAATAAATAAAAAAGACCGGCGCCGGCTGGGATTCGAACCGTTGACCCTTTGATCAGCAGGCAGACGCGCTAACCACAGAGCTATGAGGGCAGTCATTCACCGCACTCTAAACATTTGTTTATATCTTTACCATAGGACGCGCTTTGCAGCGCTGTCACAGCTACCGGTGCGCGCGCGTTCCATGCACGAGGGCTAGCTCACCCTCTCCCGCGCTCACCCTCTCCCTCTAGCTCACCCTCTCCTGCGCTCGGGAGACCTCTAGCTCAGCCTCACGAGAGCGGAATGAGCACTCGTGCATGGAACGCGCGCGCACCGGTAGCTGTGACAGCGCTGTAAGCGCGTCCTATGGTAAAGATATAAACAACCGTTTAGAGTACCGTTGGTTGAGACTAGCTGAGACGCCAGAAAGTCTGGTCGGTACCATTTTGAGTGTTTGTGCGTATGGCGCGTGCTTTGCTCGCCTTCCTAAGTGACACAAACGCACGTGCTGGGCTGCGGAGATCGTGCGCAGGGCTGTGAAAGTGTCAACAAATTTAGAATCGCCTCAAGAGTGGGCTGGCGTATCTAGAGTGTGCCGGCCACCTGACGAACGCGCAAAACTCCGCACCGTTTGATGCTATTCGCATTAACGTAGATAATCATTCCCAAAGGATGGGTTCTGCTGATTTTTTTTTTCAAACTAATAAAAATGACACTTTTTGTTCCTTGTGGTTAATCGGAAGTTTGTTTTATTCAAAGTTTTTCGCGGTCCCCGTGAACTTTGTATTAATGGTAGTCGACTGTATTTCGGAAAAGGTGTGGAGGTGGTGCAACTCTGGTCCCCGACTCGGGAGCGTACCTGCAGCGAGCCGGGCGACAGGATGGTGACCTCCTGCACCAACTCGACACGGTCGGCCCCTGCGTCGAGCACTGTCTCCTCCTGGGCGCCCATGGTGGCCGTCTCCATTGCAAGCACGTCACCGGACACTTCCTCCACGCTCAGGTTCTCCAGGCACACGCCGTGCTTCAGCTGCACACGTTTCCAAGTTTCCGAATTTACTTCCCCTTTCAAAACCTGCAACCCCATCGAGAATGTTCTGAAGCTCTTTTTCTGTTACATCCCTACATTCAGCAATGTACCGGCCGATCGGAAATACGTTGCGCATCTCGATGGACGTACAAAACGAGGAAATGCCGACTTCTGACGGCACGGCTGACCGGTTAGCATGCCTCGGGATTATTTTGGGTGACTTGCTGAACGTTTAAGCTGAACGCTACGAGCAATCTTTATTCTGGACGGGTTAGGGCCGGCAGAGAAAAATGTTGTGTAATGTCCCAAGACGCTCGTTGCAACCCCAGGTGAACCACAGAAGTGCTTTCTCCACTCGCAGGTCAGATGTGAAAAAAATTCAATATCTCTTTTTTAATTATATTGTCATTATGGACATCGGATAACACCCACATCATTGCAATGTCTCAAATGGCTGTCGCGTTAGCTGTCGATCGAACAATTTGTCAGTTTAAATGCGCGATCTTAACCAAATTACTCGTCGATCAAAATTATTTGACAAAACAATTTCCACCAAAGCTTGCTTATGTTTTTTGTTCTTTGTTTACTTTTAATGTTTTTCTTTTTAAATTCAAGTTAAGCTTTTAAACAGTGGGTCTCTCCAGAATGTAACATTTCTTTTTGCATTAACTCTGTGAAGACTCGTAGCCATCCACACTTTATATGATGGGAGCATTTGAGTTCTTCAATGTAATTACTGAAAAATAAATGCGGTGCTACTGATCATTTCATTAAGCTTGGTAAAGTTCAGGATGAATATATAAAAGCAAATAGGTGTAGGACTGCACCTGATTTTTTTAAAGATGCAAGAATCAGGATGGAGAAGTAGTAAGTTCATCTTGAGAGAGGAAACCAGGTCGGTGCCATCGATTCTTCTCCGAGGAAGTTGATTGAGAAAGTCTTTTTCAAACTACCAATTAAAGTATTCAAAAATGTGTAAATTTAAAACATTAGTGTGCCAAAAATTTGAGTTTTCACCCTGCTTTGCCCGCGACAAAAAAGAAACTAACAGTGGCTTAGCTTGGCTATGCCAGGATATACGTAGCGTAAGCTTAGGTTCAGCTGGTTATTCTTAGCTTTCCTGGTTGTCTAGGATTAGCTTGATTATCATGCTTACTGCTGCTTCAATGACACACATACGGTATACGCATTATGTGACTACTTCGGGATCCGATGAGTTAAGCTTCTCCGCTCTTCTTATTGCGGAAGAGGCGCCGTGTAACTTAATCCTCAGAAAAGAAATTACGCTGCCCGTTACAAAATTAACTAGAGTAGCCCCAAAAAACTTGGGATGTTGTTCAGGAATTAATAGGGGATAAAGGTAAAGAAAATATTGATCAAACGGTGTTAAAACATTTGGACACTCCAATGTAGAGTCATTGTGCATTAGGTTTAATGCCTCGTTCATTCAAGGTGCAACAGATTTGCAATACCAGGGACATGGCTCTTCTAACGTTTTCCCCATGTGAAGAAAGGTGTCGAAATTCCGCCTATTTACCACAGATGTTAGAAGAAGACTTAAAAGTAGTTATCAAAAGTATGTCGGTGGCCAAACCACCTGGGCATGAAAGAATTCGTTTAAGGGACATTGTAGTCAATTTCGAAAAACTAAAACATCTCTTATTAAAATAGTTAATTCATCTTTCTCTGAGGGAAAGATTCCGAATGGTCTCAAAATTGCTTCGCTAATTATGAAAACGTTTGTATTTTGGTCCATGACCTCCTTCTGTGATAAGCATTCTTTACTATGTCATTCACAGTACGGGTTTCGACAAAATAGAGGAACAATTACATTGCTGGAAGATTTGTCCGACCACATTCATGATAATATTGATAAAAATAATTTCGTCCTTACCTTATTTCTAGATCTGAAAAAAGTGTTCAAATCAATTAATCACAGGTTACTCATATACAAACTAAAGCAGCTGGGTTTAAAAGGCCCATATATAAAATTTCTAACCAGCTACCTTTCAGAACGGAGTCAATTAGTAAAGATTGGTGATTTTAAAAGTAATTTACAGATAATTCCTTCTGGTGTCCCCCAAAGATCTACTTTGGGTCCTTTTCTTTTAACATCTATGTGAATGAAATAGGTAAATTGAACTTTTTCTCACGCCGATGACACTGCTCTTGTACTCGCGGGAAACAATGAATTGGAAGCTCTATCGACCCTTCAAGCCGATACCTATGAGCTAATGGCATGGTTCAAAAACAATCGGATCTGTGTTAACACAGATAAAACCAAACTAATGTGTTTCCGTAATCCTCATAAAACAATAACGTTTAATATTCCGCTGGTTCTACATCGATCTAACTGCGAGAAATGTATAAATATATGCGGCTTGAATATGTGCCTTTGATAAAATATCTGGGTGTTTTTTTTTTGTGAACATCTTTCTTGGAATAGTCACATTGAGTATCTTGCGAAATGACTTTGTGCAGTATCTGCATTATTATATCGTTTGCGAGGTGTAAACCAGCCTGACTTTGAGAATGAGGGTTTTTCAAGCTCTGGGAGAGTCGGTGCTTCGGTATGGTGTCACGCTTTATGCTTCTTGTTCGAACTCTAGAAAAAGTAAATTAGATAATATTTTGCATAACATTTGTAGAAATTTAGCATATAGAACCAAGTTGGAGGACTTAAGTACAGAGTCAAAAATGCGTTCGCTACAGCTTTTATCAGCTAAAAGATTATATATCTATGAAATACTAGTTAAGAATTATTATAATAGTTCGTTTAAGAAACCTGTAAAAAAACAAAAGGTTTTGCAAAAAATAGAGCGGTTCGCCCTCCCTAGGGTATACACAAATTACGGAAAGCGGGTTTGGTTTTTTTACGTTCCTCATTACTTTATTTTGTTACCTAATGAACTTTTACATCTACAGTCGTTGAAAGTGATCAAAAAAAGAGCTTAGAAATTGGTGTGGTACCTACGATTTTTAAATTGTTTATGGGTTTAATAGTACTGCGTTTTTCTGTTTATTTTTTGCTTTGTGTTATTTGAGCTTGTTAGTAGTTTCTCTGCTGGTTGCCAGGTCACGCCTGCAAGCACTCACGAGCTTTTGCGGACCCGTTTGTAATGATGTATATTTCTTTGTGCAATAAAGATATTATTATTATAATTATTTTATTGGAGTAGTAGCTGCCTGCGCAAGTATACGACGGTAGTAAAGCGATAACCGAGACATCAATACAATTTTCCTACTTCCCAACGATGCCCAGACGCAGGGATAGTTTAGTCGCACGGTCGAGGAGCGTTCGCCAACCGCACCTTGTGTGCAGCCTGAGGGCAGCCTTGGACTTGTAGCCCTTGCCGCACTGGTCGCACAGGTGGGGCTTGTCGTTGGAGTGGGTGAGCCGGTGGACGTTGAGGTTGTTCCGGCTCCGGCACTGGTACGGGCAGTCCGGCAATACCACCTAGAACACAAGGCCTGCGCGTTTCCTCCTCTAAACGTCATCACTAGTAGATCCCCGCAGCGCCCCCTAGCTAGCCCGGATGAGCTCCATCGTCTGCTACATCGTCTGCTCCATCGCCTGCTCCATCGCTTGCTTCAGTGGCCCTGCTCAGAACGAGCTCACATTGCTAAGACCGGCAACCTCGATGGTGTCACATGCACGTTGCAAATGAACTGTGGTAGCCCGTTATCAGCTGGCGCTAAGCAGTCGGGCACGCAGCTGTGACCGCCAGTAAATGCGACGCAGTTCCTCCGAGAATTCATGGGAGCGGCTGCGAACGCCTCTAGAGGACTCGGAGTCTACGTAAGCAGACGCTTTGCGAGCCCCGTTTCGTCACTCAAACAGCTGAAACAATTCATTACGGTCAGTCTGCTTGCGAAGCGGAATCGACTGATCGCAACTGCAACGACAATCAAATAACAACGCGCGCATAAACAAAGATAGAGCAGTCCATTTAGCGGTCTCAAACGCCACTCAGGGGATCGCACGAGTTTGGAGAGCATCTGGAAAGCGGCAGAAAGGCGCTTAGCTGCTCGAACTACGTCGTAAGAGGTTACTGTTGATCCGTTACAGACTGCGCCGTCACAGTTTCTTACCTAAATAGGTGATCATTAAAACGTGCATAAACAACATGTTAAGCTTACCAGAGCAAGCGCACCAGCCGCTGCAGCATAACAAAAACAAAAAAGTAACGAGAAAATGACCGTGCAAACATTTTCCGATCTCTGTAGGAAAGACGGGGTCCCCTTCTCAGACGAAAATAAAGAGAGATGGGGAACGGTAGCGAACAACGGCGAATAAAACAAAAAGCAGACGATAGAAAGATACAAATCACCTAGCAAAAAACTTCTTCAACGACGACAATCAATGCGGCGCTTATGGAAAAAACTAAAATAGAATGGAAAGCAGCAACATAAAAAAAAGCTTCACTTCTTTTTTTTTTTTTGCAGTTGTTTGTTTCAGTTTAATTTAAATGCTGCAGCAACTTAATTACTCACGTTTGTTCGGGAAATGGAAGAATGATTTTCTAACACATCGCAAAAACTTGTGTTTGCATTGGTAGGCAGCACATGACATGCCTGCCATGCCTGCCATCTCCAAGTATGCGCTGGTGTATGCCCGAAGGCGACCGGTTGATCAACAAATGATCACCCACAGCAGACGTTCCGGCGTAGACAGATAAGTTCGAATATAAACGTGTAACGAGCTTGCCCCTTTCAATATATTTAATAAATAACAAAAAGCACATATGAAGATTTCGGATTAGAAACTCAATCGAAGGCGAAAATAGGAGGTGATCGCAGACGACAGCGGAAGAAAACAATAACAACAACAAAGTTGCAGACAGCCCTCAAGATGTCCGGGCGCAGCGTGAGCAGACGGACTGGCGGTAGTAAGCCCCGAAATGAAGGAAAGAAAGCAAAAACTAAGCCAAACAAGGCAAAACAAAACACGCGATGGGTTGAGCCTCAAGTAAACAAAAAGGAAAAAAAACGAAACAAAAAAGAAACATAAAAGCAGGAGGAAGAAAGAACGCGACGGCGTAGCGGCTCCTCAAAAATAAAAAGAAAGTAGACTTGGAAAATTGGAAGGAGTTGCTGACGCTCCAACGGGTGCCGGCTCATAGAAAGAAGACGACGAAGACGTTAGTCGTCCTGGCGCTTTGTGCACCGCATATAACGTGACCGAAATCACCTTTATTTGCACTACGACGCTCTCCTCGTTTTCTTTTATTTTGGACGCGCAAGAAGTCTGCTGTACGCTTTGCTCTTAGTCGGACGAACTGACCGCTTTCCTCCGCTATTAATTTCAGTAATAGCGTCAGATTTGCATGTGCACAATCCACTTCTTCCAGAGCAAACTAACATCGCAATAACGTACGTGGTTCGAAATAGCCTTTTGCTTTTTCATTATATTTGCATATTCGAAAAACGGTTACAAGCAAGACATTCATGAGAAATGGGAACAGCAACAACGGAACGAATTGATTGATAAGAACAGTAAAATTGAAACGGGGCTACGTTCAAAAATTTTCGTACATTGCCCTTTTTTCAAGAAAAAATGCGAAGGTACATTCGTGTTTTGTCTCGCTTACATAAGTTGTGACAGAGTGTTTTCTTCGGGAGAGCCCCAAAATTGCACCCTGAGAGCTGTAACATCTTTCCCACGCAAAGAAAATGTCGTTCACTTATGAGGTGGCACCTAGTTTTTAACATTCAAAGCAGCAAATACCCGTGACGATGTTTTTTTCATTGGTCACCTCGCACGGAAATAGGCAAAACCAATGCGTTGCGGAGAATTCGTCTGCTAGCGGAGGCTCCGAGCTCGCCATGGGCGATGGGTTTCGCCCGAGCTCCGCGGGGCCCCTACTCTCGTCAAGCTTCGGGCTGTTTGCCGCTTGGGGCGGGTCGGGGATCTACTAATGAAACGTCATGCGCAGGCCTTGTGTTCTAGGTGGTATTGCTCTAGCCCACTCGGCTACCGATCCTTTCTCTTTTCTTCTTTATTGCACTCGGCCACCGATCCCCTTTATCTGTATGGACCACGGTATGAAGCCCGAGTTCACACAGTTGCGTTTGACTGCGTTTGACTGCGTTGCGGCAGTGAGACACCAGGACATCCCTGCTTCTTATATCGCGTGCCAAGAAGATTCCTTGAATTGGATTCCACGCTTCATACGAAGCACAGATGTGCCGGTGACTCGCTTTCGGTTCTCGCCGCAACGCAGTCAAACGCACTCAAACGACACGGCGAGGCTGAACGCGCGGCGCGAGGAATCAGATAGTGTTCGTTCGACGAGCATCCGAAAGGCTGCATTATTCCGCGGCCACCGTGCCCGCGGCTGACAGTGTCGCCGGTGGCCAAACGGCGAAACTGTGTGAGACGCGAAAAAAGTATCTCGTTGCCATGACACCGGTACACCGTGGTTAGAGCCCTGCATATCCGTGGATTATCCGCGGATATCCGCAGATATCCGCAGTAAACTGGCGGATGCGAGATAAAAATTAGATGGATTTTGGCAGATTGCGGATCGGATGCGGATGGCAGGGGCAGCGGATGCGGATATCCGCGAATCCGCATTTAAATTTTCGCCCGGTGGCACTCAGTCCGTCGACTGACGTTTCATCTACAGATCGTTTCGTCGACATGCGACGTTTGATCAGGAGGCTTCCTGTGTTCGTTTCATCGAAAAACCTGAGACGTTTCGTCGCACACAACCCTGCTATTTTCGTAACAAACTTTTTTCGTCTCGCCTGGATTACAGGGGGGGGGGGACATGGTTTGGTTTAGGACGCCTTAGTGAATCGCGCGCTAGCTTTTAGCGGCTTAGTGAAGAAATACGTTGTCGACAAAACGTCGCAGGGGCATGTGCCCACAAAACGTACAGCGTCGACGAACCGTGTGTCCATGAAATGTATGTCCGTGAAAAGTTATCCACGAAACGTATTTCCACAAAAACGCGTTTCGAAGAAACGATAGGGATCCTGTGAAAGATCTGATTCTTACTGAAGATCTCTTCAGTTAGTGCATTTTATCTCGTCGAAAATGCTATCTCTAGAAAAAGTAAAAGTAAAAAATGCAGGGCATCAATCGTCCCGAGAAAGCTAGTTCTTTGGCAGGGAAAAAGCGGAAAACTTTCTATGGGCAAAGAAAACCTCAAACGAACAAGTCACAAGAAAGTAGAACAAACCTCCTCCTCTCTACAGAGAGTGGATGTGGTCATGATACCAAAAACAAAAGAGGTGCTTTGACAGCGAGCGCGACCCTGTGGCGCCACTGTTTGCAGAGTTTCGGAATCAGCGGCGCATGGTTTTTGTATGCTTAGAGTTCTAGCCAAGAAAGTCCGGTAGTTCATATTCCTCCGGTTACGGCGCCAGGGCGCTAGCAATGCCAGCGGCTGCTGCACGCAACGCCCGTAACCGCTCCAAACAAACAAAAAAAAAGTTTTCTTTAATTTTATATTTTTGGGCGCCGCAAGCCACGATCTTTCTCGAACAACACGTTAGTCGATCCGATCAGGCCTTGGACTCTGACTTGGCGGCGCGTGTGCCTGCTGGCTGACACGAAACACCGTGGAGACTCGAGGCGGCCGCATACGCTCGGTAACATCACGGAAAGGATTTTGTCTTCCTACCACTGCTTCTCCTCCTCTCCTTCCAAACTTATTTTATATATATATATATATATTTTTAGGCGTTCAGGCTTTAGGGGAGAGTTAAGGGGCCACAGGTGAAAGTTTCCGATTCCGCGTGCGGCGGGGAAGAACGCGCTAGGCGCGATTTCTGCTGATTTTGCTAGTCTAAATGTAATCGTAACCTCTGGTGGTTAGCAAGAACATCGGCATGGTTCCACATTTTTCGGATGCTGTTCGGATACGGATACAAAGTATGTGGATGCGGATTGGATACGGATACAAAGTGTGCGGATGCGGATCGGATACGGATACAATAAGGTAAAAGTTTGCGGATGCGGTTCGGATGCGGATACAAAGTCTGCGGATGCGGATCGGATGCGGATACTCAAACTGCTATCCGCGCAGGGCTCTAACCGTGGTCTTTCTATGCGAGCGACTACCTCGCTGAAGCTCTGCGCGTGTGGAGCATGAGGTGGCACGAGCCGTCTTTTCCGTGCCCACGGGTCGACGAGTCATCTGCCGGCGCCGCTTGAAACCATATAGTGAGAGAGAAAAAGAAAGAGAGTGAAAGCGAACTTTATCTGCTTTATCTGCACTGCGCGAGGAGCGCTCTGTCCTCACCTGAAGAGTATTATCTTACACCGTGGTATGGACTAAAGCCCTTCGATCTGTTTGCGTGTGTCTTACAAGTAGCGTCAAATGCGCCAGTGCAGTGGCTCTTTTTCGCTGACAGGCAGACCGACGTAAAGTGTCCTTTCTTGCCATACCCGTTGCCAATGTCAGCTGCTGTGCACTTGGCACGCGATTGTAGACGAGTGGTGGAGCCGCGCCACTTGCTTGGACAGAGAACTCCTTGGTGCAGTTGACGGGTGGGAAACAGTTGCTTCTTGTTGCTTTTGACTCGCCGCGTAGAAGTGTGGACCTCGCCGCGCAGAAGTGTGGAACTCGCCACTAATTGAGCTATGCTTAGAGTCGGCACTCTGTTCCCCAATATTGCTGTGTTGCCGCCATCATGGTGCTTGTACAGAGCACACGCAACTGCCGATCGTCATGATTCAGAAATGCGACTTCCTCACCATTCGATTGGGTGTTAGGAAGCTCATGTAATATTGCTTGACTCTGTCGCGAAGTGTTTAAACATTTGTGGAGGGCGGAAAAGCGTTTCCTGTGATTTCAGATAAATCTTCAGATAACTGGCAACCATGATTTTAAGCCACAATATGGACAAGTGTGGTTACTCTGAAGCGTAGCTTATGTAGTGACCGTAAGGAAGATCATGGCGGAACAGCGCAGCACTGAGCCAGATTTCAGACGCCATGTTCTTCCTAGTGCCACTAAATAAGTTACGCTTCAGAGTAACGACACTTAATTGTTCATATTGTGGCTTAAAATCATGGTTGCCAGCTATCTGAAGATTTATCTGAAATCACAGGAAACGCTTTTCCGCCCTCCACAAATGTTTAGACAGTTCGCGACAGAGCAAAGCAATATTATATTAGCTTCCTAACACCGAATCTAATCATCAGGAAGTCGCACTTTAGAATCATGACGACCGGCAGTTGCGTCTGCTCTCCACAAGAACAAAAATGGCGGCGCCCTTAACAATGTAGGAAAACAGAGTGCCGATACTCTAAGCGCAATTCATTTAGTGGCTCTATAGTTCTTTCCGGAAGTGGCGCACGGCACGTGTCTCAAGGATTTCCACAAAAATGAATGGCGCCACTTTTCCTGCAGGATAGATGGGCTTTACTCCACACATCCTGGGAGCGGGTTTGCAAACCAGTATTCAGACGAAGAGCAGGCCGATATAAGACATAGGAAGTGCAAAACTGCCACTTGATTTCTGTTTTGTTTTCTAGCTTTAAATCGAGCTCTAAAAATAAACTTTTTTTTTTCACAACACAACGCTTGCGTGCCAAATACGGTGTCCAAACGGCCGCAACGCCGCACCCTGTGCTTTAGATAATTTCGAACGTGGTAGGAACTTCGAATCCATTCGGAAATCAGAGCTTATTCTACGTTTTGTAACCCACAAGGATCTACGTATGTACTGGCTCGTATCTCGCGCCGCCTGTTGGCCGCTTCTGGCAGCGGCGGACGCAGAGCGAAGAAGATCTAGCTCGAGATCGGCGGCGAACAGCCCGTGGCCCGAGCCCACCTCGAGCGCCCGACCTGCATGCGCAGCTGCGAGCATGCAACTCGTTTGTTCCGGAAAAATTCTGCGCCATCTATGAGGAAAAGGGTGCAAATAAATATATCGAACCACAACGTGCAGTGCCAGACTTGTTTCATGTATCGTGTACCCAAAGACCTTTCTTCACCCGCTACAGAATATAGTAGAATCAATGAGGATGGTCTTTACAACTGTACGTGGAACAGGAAAACTGCAATATGCAGAAGCGCGGCTTATTTGTTATAATGAGACACGGATTTCTAGCAGCATTCCCTGATTGACTACTTGCAACAAATGGCCTCGTTGACGTAAAGTGTCCCCGTTCCAAAAGATTCTTGAAGCCTGAAACCGCAAAGGAGTATGAGGCGAAAAATAAGAAAAAGAAGCCTGGTGTGAAAGGTCCAAATCACCACCATAGCTTCTACCACCAAATACAAGGGCAGTTACACAATACGCAAAGAGAGTTTTGTGATTTGGTTATATTTACACTCAAGGGCATTGATATCCAACGTATTCAGAGGGATGATACCTTCTGGTAAACCAACATAAAGCCTTTTCTACTCAAGTTTTACATGGAAGGCCCGACTTCCGCTGAAATTCCTCACGTAGAAGAGTTGTCCGACCGAATAAACTGCCATTACTCCCGATCTGGGAATCTCTCGATCTTCGTTCGTAGGCCATAGTATCATGAGATCGAGCTCGGGTGTGGCCCTTCGTCTGCCGAACATTGCTTCGGCGGGTGGTTTTACCGTGTAAGATAAGACCATCGCGTGCTGCTAGAACAAGAACATGGCGATTGTTCACTGAACTGCTTCTTCCGTAAGCTTCAGGAGGGCTTTCTTCGTTTCGCACACCATCTGTTCTGCTTGCCCGTTAGTTGCAGGATGGTAAGGTGCGCTAATGTGATGCCTGATGCCGCTTTTTTTTTTTTTTGGGGGGGGGGGTGGTGGTTTGTAAAATCTTGTTTATTTTATTTGAAGCAAGATTTCGCGCGTTATCAGAGAAAAGTATTTTCGGTAGGGCAAAAGTAGGGAAAAGAGAGCCTAGAACGTCAATGACGCGTTTGTACGTCGTGGCAGGCATCGTGTAAACTTCCAACCACTTAGAGTACGCATCGACCATGACTCCGCAGATGCGGATAGGTTTCGTCACCCACCGACTGAATAGTGGATCGTTTTCAGTTACAGTTCATGATGGCACGGGATTCGAGGAAGCCTTCGAGTCTTTCCACAAAGTTAGCCCAGGTGCCAGCACTTTTGTGGAAAGCAGTAAGTGTTCGAAATGTCGACAACGTCGGTAGCCACGTGCTGTGCTTGACACTGGACACTTACCATTCGCTGAGAAGAAACTTGCTTGTTCGTCTGCCACGAGTCGTCCGTTATCAGGTCATCACCGCAACTCCATCTCCCGACAAGACAGGTCGTCATTGTCCGCATGTCCATAGTTAGCAATCACGTGAACTTATAAATTCCCAAACGCTCATAACTTGTCGTCGCTAAACGCCGTTCATTCATAGCGTCTTCATTGCAAATAAACATCTTCCTATTTATTCTGATGGTTTTCATCATACTCCTCATAAGCTGTACTTACAACATTATATGTGTCGGTACTTCCAAAAATGTAGCAACGGCGTTTGTTTTCTGGGAACTATAATGTAACAACCTTTAGAACATCTTCCGGATCCCGTGAAACACAATATTTCGTTATGTCACTTTTCGGTCGTCATTATAATGGTGAGGTAAGTACCGTAAATCACGAAGCAGTTTACTTGACGTCCGCTTCCACTGGTGTCTTGGAAGAATCAGTCTACTGAGCGTGCATTCCTGCAGAAGAAGTTTTCATTGAACGAATATTGACACGTCAATCAACAATTGATTCCTTCTTGGTAACATTTATTGCGAAAGCCTGTGACAACCGCCGAACCGCATCTTCCTATATCAGAGAACAATTTATACCCAGCCTGACATTCTCGCATACATGCGTTTGCTGGGCCACGCTACTTGAGCCAGCTGAGCACAGCTGACAGCGGCGCGAGCAAGGCCACAAGGGGAACGTGATGGTGCTTGAGCCATCCCACCGTGAACCAATGTTTCGGCCACCCCACGGGCGCGTGTCGCCATCTATTGGTTGAACTAACGCCTTGTTTAAGATGGCTGCCGTGGGACCGCAGCCTTAAATGTACAAAACAACTCATCTTGAAGTACAGAACAGCGAGCGGAACAAACATAACTACAAAGGAACCGCACAGCGAACGAACGCATTTCGTCTGCTACGTGCGGAGAGAGAAAAAAAAACCCGCACGGTCGGGTGTAGCCACGTGACTTCCGCCACTCACTCTATCCTCTCCACTTCCCCGTGCGGTGCGGGAGTTTCGGTTTCGGTTTCGAGCAGTTGCGTTTTTTGGCTTTATTAAAAAAAAAAATGCGTGACTCTGTAGCAAAATATTTGTTGGGTAGTATTCCGACACCATAATGAATCGCCTGAAAAAAAAAGGAAAAAAAATGTTGGGGGTGTCAGTGTCCCTTTAACCAAGTCTCAGCTGACACGCTGTTTCTAGAAAAGCCGGGCCAGGATCCCTCTATTTTGCAGCGTTCGCTTTTGCTTCAGGTTCTCCGAGTTGAGATGCGTTACACATTAGTGAGTTGTTGTTTATTTACACACGAAAAGGTCAACCTGCTCTTTAAAGCTGATTGAATACTTCGCGAGAAAGGAAAGAGGGGAGTAAGCTTGGTGACTAGAAAGAACAAAAATATGAAAAATCATACGAAATATTATTAAAAATCAAAGACGTTTACAATTCACTGTAATGCCGAATTAGAGCGCAACCCTTCAGGTGGAGGAGGGAAGGGTGCGGAGAGGAGGGTCACGTGTGACGTAACGGGGGTTTAAGCGGAAAAATTTCTCCGTCAAATTTAGCGGAAAAATTTCCGGACAGATTTATCAGAAAAATTTCCCCTCGTGGCGTCACACGTGACTTCACGTGTGACGTCATTATGGGAAATGTCCCATAACGCAACGCGCGGTAATGCTCACGGCGACGGCGATGGCGTCGCCACTGAAACCGCAAACGGGCGCCCAAGAGCTGCACTCTAAAAATATGTGTACAAACTATTTACACCAAACTTTAAACTATTCTGTGTAAACGAGTACTGGTAAGATAATAATCATTGCTTTTGTGGACTTATGTCTATCGTCAGGAGTTTTCCCAGGAAGGTATAGTGCAGTTCGATTTCTTCGCTTGTATCTAAGGCCTGGTTGAATCTTCATCGTTTCCCTTTGAGAGTCATATGTACTGCAGTTGCATTAGACGTGGTTGCTGTGTTGGAGTGAAGAGCACGAAGCGCACATAGGTGATTCTTCCTTGCCAATCAAATTTTTGTGTGTGTGTGTGTGAGCTACATTGAGACGCAGTCTGTGAATTTTTGTTTATTTAGCTTCTAATGGGACACTGACAGCATATTCATGCTCGCCAAGGTTTTTATGTGTGCATGACTCATGAGAGCCCAACTACACAGAACACAATCTGCGGCTCGAAATCCGTTTTCTTTACTCCCGAAATCCGCCGATCGAAAACTGGGCGAATTGAGTCGCGCTCACTCTCTTCTCCCTGGTCAAGTGCCATTTTCTATGGCTTAGACAAAACCACCAAAGATAATCAAAGTCGTGGGTTATCGAAAGCACACACTTTACCCTAGAAATGGACAAAAAATAAGGTACCCATTTTTTGTAACCTCAAAAAAAAAAAAAAAACTGCAAATACGTTGATTGACGTGAAAAAAAATTTGCCACACCCACGTGACTTTTGGTATCTTTAGCCTTGTATATATCTCTTCTTCCTCCCCAGTCCAGTTTCAGTTTCCGTTTCGAGCAGTTGCGTTTTTTGACTTTATTAAAAATATGTGTGACACTGTAGCAAAATATTCATTAAATAATCTTCTGACACACACAAAAAAAATGCCTTGCATAATATTTCTTTTTTGAGTGTCAGTGTCCTTTTTAAATGTCCTCGTGGCACATGAAATTCTAATTTTGGGCCGATATGTTTTAGGCATCTGCAGTAGTAATACAGATCTGTCCATAACAACAATGTAATTTTATTGGCTATTATGGCTCACGTAGCTTCCATTATCTGCGTAATCTCTGTGAAAGTATTTTGCGTTAGAGCGTGGGACGACAATGGAAGCGGCTTGCGCTCGCTGTTGGGCGGGGCATCTGTACTGCAGAAAGCCGTGCTCCTTGCCTCTCTGCGGCGCCACGGTTCTCCTGAACCAAAATAAATATTATTATTAGTCTTGACCATATAATACAATACGGTGGACACCGAATAAATTGTGCGGCATTTAAAGGGGCGATGCAACAATTTTTGTACTTGGCGCAAATACCGCTTAAAACGGATCCCTGACGTTAATGACCTATGAAACACGCGTTCGTTTTTCACTCCACGCAATAGAAGTCCCAGAAAAAAAATTAAACAAAAACGAGCAGTGTTCACCCCCTCAACTCGCAGCCAGAACAAGCGGCCACGTAATCTGGAGCGGATTATATGCCGTCAATGTTGACCATAGCAACGCGCTGGGGTTGGCAAAGCACAGGACACGCGCTGAGTTGCAGACATTGTTATGGCTCGGCTGTTGCCGTCGTTGCAGCGATCGGACACGGGCCACTACCCGAATGCTTCTCGAGCTAGTAATTATCACGAGCCCAAATCGAGTGCCCGCGCAATGCTCGGGTCCAATCTATGAACCGCATTCAAATATCGTCATTGGAGTGTACTGCGATCCCCACGTTATGTCATCAAATTTTGCAAAGGAGAGATTGAATGAAAATGATCGATTTTGTCCTTGAAATTACACCGCAACAAAGCAGTTTCTTGGTCAGTGGCGTTGCGTGTGAGTATCCTTGAGTCCCAGGTGTGCCAGTAAGCTCGTGTAAAGTGAAAAACATTCCAATTGAATATTGTTGCACCGCTCCTTTAAGGAGTGGTGCGCGTGCGCTAGAGCACTCAAGCTGTTTTAGTGCCTGGGCACCCATAACTTTGAGTTCTGTACCCCAGAAAGTTGTCGCAGTGTTCCTAAGTGTAATAGAACGCGTGGCCGAAATACATGCGTATTAAGTCGAAAGTATACAAATATGGAAAATAAAATTCCTACTCTCTACAATGCAAAAAAAGAAAACGTATTGCACAGTAACTATACGGCTGCATTAGCTTTCTTTTTTTCTTTTCTTTTTTTCGTGTTCGGTACGTGTTGTGTTATCTGTTTGAAAATAGTGGGACTTAAAAAAAAAGAATAAACAATTGGCGCAGTTGTTTTGTTTGTTTAAAAATAATTACGCAATTTTCAGGAGCTCAATATGTCCGTTAAAACGTAATTAATAAATAAACGAACAAAAAAATGAACTCACTTATGTGTTCACTGGAATACAGCGACGCGTTAAAATCATCATCAGCGTTGCGATTATTAGAACAAAACAAAAAAAAGCAAAATCGAATAAAAAATAAATAAAAAAAATCAGCAGAACCCATCCTTTGGGAATGATTATCTACGTTAATGCGAATAGCATCAAACGGTGCGGAGTTATGCGCGTTCGTCAGGTGGCCGGCACACTCTAGATACGCCAGCCCACTCTTGAGGCGATTCTAAATTTGTTGACACTTTCACAGCCCTGCGCACGATCTCCGCAGCCCAGCACGTGCGTTTGTGTCACTTAGGAAGGCGAGCAAAGCACGCGCCATACGCACAAACACTCAAAATGGTACCGACCAGACTTTCTGGCGTCTCAGCTAGTCTCAACCAACGGTACTCTAAACGGTTGTTTATATCTTTACCATATAAGCCGACCGGTGGCTCCGAGGCGAGAGCGCTGGCTACGGATCCCATGTGGCGGGTCGAATCGGCGAGGTGCCCGCAATCTGACGGAGGCTGATTCGAGAAGGCGCTGTAACCGAGCTTCGGTTGCACGTCAGATCCCAGGTGGTCCAAATTAACCCAGTCCTCCGCTGGGGCGTGCAGATGCCCGTCGTTGGTTGGCACGTAAAACCCCCAAATTTGACTTTTTTTTATATCTTTACCATAGGACGCGCTTACGGCGCTGTCACAGCTACGGTGCGGCGTTCCATGCACGAGGGCTCATTCCGCTTCGTGAGGGTGAGCAGGCCGCAGCCTCCCCGAGCGCGGGAGAGGGTGAGCTAGGGGCAGTGCTAAGCCTCACGAGAGCGGAATGAGCCCTCGTGCATGGAACGCGCGCGATGGTAAAGATATAAACAGGTGTTTATAGTGCCTGGAATGACTGCCTTCATAGCTCTGTGGTTAGCGCGTCTGCCTGCTGATCAAAGGGTCAACGGTTCGAATCCCGCCGGCGCCGGTCTTTTTTATTTATTTATCGACCCGCGGCGTAAGAGGTTAGATAGCCAGATAGATAGATAGATAGATAGATAGATACATAGACGAAAAGTGCGTGAAGTATCCAAAGAATGCTATTCGCATTAAAAGAAAGCCGGTGATTGAAAGCGGCAGTGGCGCACAACAGTAGAAGCGTCCTCGTGAAGAACTGCACGTTCTCGGCACGAACACCGGGGCAAACGCTTGACCCGAGTGCAGTGGCCGCCAGCTTGACCGAGTCGAGAAGGTAAGACTGCGTGCCCTGAGATGCCTGATCTTTGCGCCGCTTTTTCACGCGTTCCCCGCGACCATCACGCGATGTCCGGTTGGCAGCGGTCTTTGCAGTTATCCAGACGCTGCGGGGCATCTGCCAAAACGCTTGGACGCGTTCCATTCGTGAGGCCTGCCTGCATCGTCCATCGCGTGTCGGTGATCAAAGATCTTTCGCTCTTCGCTTCGCCTAGTCTTCTCAAACTCCACATCGCTTCCTCAATGCTTGCTTAGGAGCGATCAGGAGAAGGTATTGAGGTTTATTTTACCCGATCTAGAGGTTTTTTTGTTTTTTTTCCTCAAAAATATATATACAGGGTGTCACAAAAGAAAATTTACACGGTCTTTTTTACCGCAAAAATAAACTAGGCATCGCCGAACGCTCATTCTGCGCCCAAAGGTAGCGCTAGAGGTCACAACCAGATGCCAAAGTTTCAGCCCAATCCGATAACTTAATCAAAAGTTATAAATGATATTGTGAAAATTTCAATGGGAAAATGGAGCCCATTTTTGCCCATTTTTGGTTTCTGGTGCCATAGAGCCCCATGTATTCGAAAACTCCGCTGGCCGCCATTTTCCCATTGAACTTTTCAGAAAATCACTTATAACTTTTGATTAAGTTATCGGATCGGGCTGAAACTTTGGCATCTGGTTGTGACCTCTAGCGCTACCTTTGGGCGGAGAATGAGCGTTCGGCAATGCCTAGTTTATTTTTGCGGTAAAAAAGACCGTGTAAATTTCTTTTGTGACACCCTGTATATCTTTTTTTTTTTGTGGCGTCTCAAATGTGGCATTTATCAAGGTCGGTTTATTTTTGTTTTGCTTACGTTTCGAGTAACTGACGGAATCGTCAAGTGTGCTTTAGGAAGTGGAAAGAACAGCCCCGTATTTGGTGTAATCGCAAAACGTTCGCGGTGTCTCGAAATTTGGCTTTCCACGACTCACCTATTCCCCGCGTGGCATTGGAAGAGGTCAGCTCATCCTAGCCATCCTTGTTTCTTCTGAAATTTAAATTTGGTGCTCCCATGTTTACCTGTAACTTTTTCAAAGATTTTTGTTTATTTTTATTTTTATTTTTACATTCACCTGGGTGGTAACTTTGCGCTTTGGCACATGCTTGCACTAGCAAACAATAATATTTTTTCAATAAAGTTTACATAGGCTATTCGATTTCTTTTCAATGCGGATTTTTCGCCGACCAGTAAAGCTGAAAACGATTGCCAAATTCGGTTGCGTTGAGTAGCTGAGGTTGAAGGTATATTGTTGCGAGGTGCGAAGAGTCTAATATAGGGAACGCACTGCATGTCTCGACATTATAACTCTACACTTTTTTTTATTTCTTTAATTTTAGCCTCGTCATTAGTCAATAACTTTAATCCTTGTTTATTCTTATTTCTTTCCTTTTTTTTCTTGAAGGGAGGAGGGGGAGGGTTGGTTGGACTGACTGGCATAATTTTTGAATGAAGTGTGATCCCAGCGCTCAGTACTGACTAATTTGGTGCCGTTAATTTATTTTTACTTATTCACCGTGATTTTTCTCACGAGCGACACTTTGTCTCATTGCAGTTTATTTCAGCCTCTTAAGTGAACGCTCGCTGAGTGATTCGTCGTTTCGATAATTCTGGCCGCTTATATTCTGACTAATTTGTAGTATTACAAAATTATTGCAAAAAAAAGTGTTTTTTTAAAGAGAATTTGCGCGTTTACACTAATTTGCCAATCACTCAGTGTGCCAATCACTGCGTGCGTTTAGCGAATGGCGAAGGGCCAAACAAGGTTTGACTTGTAGACACAATCACCACGGCGCGAATATGGGCAAACAAAATGTCAATGTCATTTTTTCACGCGTCTCCTAAAGCGAATCCGCCTTACGGGCCTCGCCAATCGCTGGATGAGCTACGTCGTTAACACTGATTGGGCTACCGGATGCTCCCCGGAAGCGTAAAGGCACGCTTCTTTGTTTATGCAATATTGATGTAGTTGCTTTGTTTGTTTTCTAATCGAATTAGCAAGTCGTAATGATAATTACTGAGAACGTAATAAGAATAGGGTGGGATAGAATGCCTTCATGTGCGCACATGAAGGCCCCCTAGGGTGGGATTTTCCCCTGGCCACCTCATTTCCTACGGCCAATCAGAGGTGCTACAACATCATTTAATACGCGCAATCAGGAGCCAATCATGAATTGAAAAAGCAATACGAAGGCAAAATAACCGTGCTCCGTCATTTCGCCGTTTATGAATACTGTAAAACCCTTTAATTTCGCGGCCCCTATTTTTCGCGAATCGGTCACAAAGGACAGAATCGCGGCCACTAAATTTCGCGAATTCCAGATGCCTGCAAAAATTAAGGGCTCGCGAACATTAAGGGTTTTACAGTATATGACAAATTTTAACGCGTAACATTAAAAAAAAAAAAACTTTAATGGGTGTTTATTTTTTCAAAACCTTGACGCGTTTAGTTTTTCGCACAGCATTTGGGCAATCAAATTTCTGCAGTCAACCGATGGAGCTCGTCGAATAACAAGTCTAAGCATATAAAAAGACAGTTGGCGCTGTTGCACTGAGCATGACGTTTGACGTGCTTACATCACGCTCCGTGAATATCGACGCATCATACTTTTGTTTTAGTCTACGTACACATATGTTTTTTCTTTATCTCAAATCTTCCGTGAGTCAACACAGTAATAATGAGTGTATAACTAAATTAAAACATTGTCTCTAATTGTTTTTTTTCCCGCTCGACAGGGAGGATTTGTGAGCTATGTGCGACAAGATTGAGAAGGAGCTCGGCGGTGACTTCCAGCACAGCCCAAAGTCGGAGCACTGGGATCGCCCGGATTCGTTCACCGACCCCGGGGAGAGTCTGGCAATGACGACCCCTCCGACCGAAAGGTGACGACGTCACGATGCTCAGAATACTAACCTCGTTCAACGTCATTCAGAATTATGTCCCAAGAATAATTTAGGGAGGTTTGAATAAAACAGTTAAAATGCTCTGGGAAACCGAGACATTTGTCTTTCCGCATAACGCTGTCTAAACAAATTTTAGCTAATCGCTTCAGACGTACGTGCCTATATTATTAGCAAACAACTTTGAAGGTCAAAATGTAATATTAAATAACACTAACTACAACCACGAAAACCCAAGTCCAGTATTCGGATGTCCAAAATATTTTGGATATTAACTTTTTTTTTACGATATCTTTATTTTCTGTTTACCACAAAAGAGAACAATAATATTCGCGAAGAATATAATAGCGTCGGTCTCATAGCGCAAATTTGCCGTTAATCCCGTGCCTTGTTTTTCTCCGGTAGTTCGTATGCGGAACTATTTTTGATTATCTTGACACATGCCTTGTGGACCTTTTTAATGATGACATCATTGCGTTCAAGAGAAGCGTCGAACATTTCATATAGTGTCTTACCATTAAGTCAAAGCCTAGGTTTGCTTTTTTTTTAAATTTGTGTAAACTGATTTGTTGTTTTGCCGTTTTAGGCTTCCGGCTATATTTAGGCACTGTAAATAAATAAATAAATAAAAATATAAAAACAAATAGCACCCAACAAAATTTTTTTTTAAATTTGTTTCATACATAGGTTTCATTCCTCAGGCGAAAGAAAAATAGCACGTCCCACCCATTTATACTCCGTTCACCCTCAAGTTAAGACTGCAGGCAATGTCACAAGCACGAGAGCTCAAGGTCGTTGCTTTCAATTGTTCTTACGCAGAACGAGCAGTTGCGCTGGAAATGCGCATCTCAAAGCCAGGAGCTCTGGCTACCTCGCGCTTGCACATTCTAGAAAATTCTTGTCCATCTGCTTTCCCGCAAAAAACTCGAAGAGCCAATTTCTGCGATCTTCGAAATCAGCTCAGCGAATGATGAGGAGGATCATCAGTTTAGACCCAAACGGATGTTGCTGTGGCATCACGCAATGCAAGCATGACGCTTTCCATTGCGTAATGCCACAGCGAATACCTCATTTTGAGGTCTAAACGGATATTCCGCCTCATCATTCGCTGAGCTGATTTCGTAGATCACAAAGATCGGCTATTCGAGTGTTTTGAGAATACGCAGACGCCCAGGCATTTCTTAGAGTGTAGCTTTGGTTGCGAGGTTCAGCTTAAGGGTGAACAAAGTATAGTCAGTGTGTGTCTTTAATTTCTGCAGAAGAGGTGAACGTGTGCAGACGGAAATTTCGTGGAAGCGCCTTTTGAGCTGTTCTCATTCGTTGGATGCGCTGAATTGGTCGCAGTGGTCAACTGTCCACGTGATTTGCGGAAAAGTAGCCACACAGACATCACTATACAATGACTGACACCTGTGGTAACGTTGGACGTGGCGCGATCCCAGCATGTTGCTATCGCTCTGCGATCAATGCGATTGCCGCCTTCACCGATAAGGACAACGAATAACGATCCAAGAAAAGGGAAAGAATTCACATATTAAGCCACACCCTATATATTTTCAAGCTGTCAGTCATCATGATCACGGATATATGAAGGTAACAAGCTCCAGGGAAAAACTTTTTTTTTATATCTGCGATAATTGAATCGATTTTTTTATTGTTTATAGTGCTTTATCGTCTTTTTTTGTAAACCTGGTGTTAGTTTTGACATCACCGGTTTTTACGTTCTGAATGCATTGAGCATGCAAAAAAAAACAAAAAAACAAGGTCTTGCGTGCACGTGGAGCATGGCAACACACTTAAAAGAGCATAGTGTATTGGGATGTTTTTTTTTAAACTACTAAGCGCAATAAACAGCATAAGTAATGTTTTACGAGGACTATAATATTTTAAAATAATATAAAAATCTCCAAAACGTAATTTTTAAACTGCTAAGACATTTGTTTTTTAAAGTTTTATGAAATATATGAAGTACAGTGTGCACTGAACCTACATAGTTGCATTCCACATATCCTTAAGCTTATGTATACGAATTTTGGGTGCCATAGGGCGACATCTTTTTTTTTTTTCCGCTGCTAACTTCTAAGGGCTCGGGACCAGTCAAGCTGTTTTTAACGGCTTTTTGTCCCAAGCCCCCAGCAACACTGTGCCTGATGGTTGGAAATAAAGCTATTAGTATTATTAAGAACACGAAGTCTTGTGCACAATCTGTGAAGATGCCTCAAAATTAGAAAAGAAAAAAATGCCTTGGAATATTACCATAAATGTGTAACAACACTCATTCATGGCGTAGAAAGTGAAGCTACAAAATATTGCGATAGAGAGGAGGTGGCCACGCCTACATCTCAAATTAACTGTGAAGGCAGGCAACATTGCAAATTGAAGAACGCGCACAAAAACATGCTTCACGTTTATGCCTTTCTGAGTCACCAGGATACCTTCAAACGCGAATTTGACTAATTGAGGGACCACAATTGATCCTTGTTTTTTTGTGCACAAAATACGAAGATTTAAGGATGATAAAACACACTAAACCTCGACATCACTATTTTTTATTTTTAATATTGCCGTTGTGTCTTGCATTTCCCCTCAAGCAACACTAAGATGACGAATTCGTAGCCTGTTTTTATTGGTTCGCCATCCAGCAGGCTACATCATTCGCCTATAAGAACGCAAAAAAAAAAAAGATTTCGAAGCAAGTAGTATGAATATATTTAAAAAAAACGCTCTGCATTTCATTATCTGTGAGGGTTTACAATAGCCTCGCGTCCACCTGGCAACCTGGATAGTACGTGACTGCGACGTTAGGGGAGATTATCAGCTAACCACATGGCTGCAGTGGATGTTCCCTCCCATAACTGCAATTCGTGTCGCGGCACTTTGCAGGTTCAACGACAAAACTTAGTGTACCAGTGCAGATCTTCTTTTCCAGCCAGAATTATTTCCATGACCGCTATTTTGGAATAACTTCCTGGTTAACATTTTTACTTTTATTGTGATGTAAGTTTGTGCGTCGATAATTTTTTTCCTGAAGTTTGATGGAACCGCGTGGTCAAGTATTGCTAATAAAAGAAACACACTGGGTCTAGAGAAGACTATACGCGGCATGCACAAGTAGGCATACTTTGGCATGTCGTGTATGTAGTCTTTCAAGTTGCAGTGTCGTTCATTCGGAGCACGGAAAACAACCAGCTGGCGGAACTCCATGCACTGTTGTTTAGAATGTTCACCGTACACCCAGGGCCAGTGGTTATAAATGCCACCGCCAATCCTTGTGCACTTAAATGTTGGTTCATATTGGGAGCGTTTACTTTTTCACTGGGCATGCACGCGCAATCTTGGTCTGAAGCAAATCTCACCTGCAAAGGAAGCTGATGGTTTAGATGACCTGAGCCCTCGCAAGCAGGACAGTTTTGTGACCTTGCCAAGTCTTCAAATTTGATGGTCTGGTTGATTGTTGATGAGGAACAGATCCTATGTTGACCGCCTTTTTGTCTCGGATGATCAAAAACGCGCCCTTTACACTAAAAAAAAAAGGTTAAGAAAGCATTTTTTTTTTGCATTCTAAGAATTCTGGAGTGTTTTTTTTTTCCGCAAAACATCTTGGGAGAGCCAGACGCTGCAGTCTACACACTCTAGATAAATGATGGGGTTGAAAATATGTTCAGAGTTTCAGACCTACAGAAACAGCATAATATGAGAAACTGGGCATGATGTTCCGACGTGCTTGCTGTCATTCTAAGTGGCACAGCGATGCATGCTTCTTTTTTAGGTCAAAAGATATTTTGATCTAACTTATTCGACAAGCTTCCTCCCTAGGTTGCAGAGAGTGGCACTCTCAATGTACATAGTAACCCAGAAGGGAGGGGACAAAAAGAAAAAAAATAAGACGGACAGACACGAAACTTTGAGCACAGCTAAAGAATTATTCTTCAGAACACCTCCTTAAATAGGCCCACAAACCCACAAGAAGACAAACGCGGCCCTAAATCACACAACCGTGGCAGAAAAGCCCAAGGAACA
Organism: Ixodes ricinus; assembly: GCA_037355805.1. Lineage (NCBI taxonomy): Eukaryota > Metazoa > Arthropoda > Arachnida > Ixodida > Ixodidae > Ixodes > Ixodes ricinus. Next base: position 27,212 of record JAZHYW010030302.1, read on the forward strand.
AAATAACAAAAGACCCGGGCGATCAAAAGGAGGACACTAGTTTGTAGTCTATCCTTAACCATGCTCGCCGGCCTAAACTTGCTTTAACTCTCAATAGATTTACGGCGAAATAGAAGCACTGAATTTCTTACACATCACTTTCGTGCATAAAACGGAGAAAGCCGATGACGGCAACAAAGGAAAGGATGTCAACGAAATTTGAAAGACGGGTCACTTTTAGACAATAAAAGGGGATCTGCGCTGTGACAGTGCGCATGAAATTTTAAACGCGTATTTTCCCTGCTCACAACGCATTTCCTCAGATTATATCGTATTCTGAGCTTCGTCATTCGATGATAGTCATTCTTCTGATGACCTCGATTGGCTCTGCGTGTTCTGCAGGAAGGTATACATCATGAATATGGTGTTGTAATGCGGAGCCCTTAACCCGAAGACAATAATCAGCTGGGACGCCAATTACTGCGGTTTGTCTATGACATTGGCAAGCCGGAGAGATTATGTTTTCATCATTTTCTACTAACTCCACCTTTAACCGCTCGTCCACATACTCGGAAAAATGAAGACGCAGCATCAGCCGTCACTGGAGGACACCAAATACATGACGACGCAAAAAAAAAAAAGATTCCGAGTCAGAACATCCAACGCGTCAAAACATCCATCGAGTCAAAACATCCATTCGTGGATGTTTTGTCTCGATGGATGTTCTGACTCGATGGGTGTTTTGACTCACATGGATGTTCTGACTCGATGGATGTTTCGACTCCATGGATTAGGCTCGGATGGATGTTCTGACTCGATGGATGTGTTGACCTTATGGATGTTTAGACTTGGATGGATGTTCTGACTCGATGGATGTTTTGAGTCGATGCATGTTTTGACTCGGATGGCTGTCATGAATATTTTGACGAGTTGAATGTCCTGTCGTTTTTTGCCTGAAAGGAGAGAGCTGTTGTGTAAACGACTTCTGACGATATGGTAAGCAAGGACCGTTTGCATACGCTCCTTGATAAAATTTAATCATTTATGAAGGACAAAATTGAGTTCGTTATTTCACGGAAGTGGATAGGGTATGTTCTTATTTCTTTACTATTTTTCGAGCTGTGAACTGCCTTTACGATTTTATTATCTCATTGAGACCTTGCCAGTTATTTAGGCTATTCAGGAAACGTGCGTTTTTATATGTATTATGTGATTTTGATTTCTTCAATTTTCCTCTACCAGTATTAGTTACCTTTTTTTTTTTGCAAGATCATTGCTGTTGTTTTCTTTGGTCCCGGCTTGAACCACTCATGGTCTGTAGTTTTTATTACTAAATAAATAAACGAAATATTAAAGTTAATATCGTCAAAAACATGTAAATGGAGCTAAATATCTTTTTTTGTTTAATCACGTATTAGGGGGTGTACGCTCATCAGTGACCCTGTGTCTTTCTTGCAGCTTAACGAAGCCTAAAATAAAAAAAAATATTTTGGTGGTCCACTTTGTAATAAAATCAGGTAGGACACGACGGCGCAGTGGCAATGGCTCTCGAAAGCGGCGAGCGGTAATATTACGTGATCACGCGACATGGTTTAAGATTGGAATTTACTTGCATTGCCGGTAAAATACGCTGCTTTGCCGTCTAGGTCGCGTTTTATTTGCTGTCGTTCGACCCGTGCAGCTCGAGAGCACGCTACTCTGCGATTCGTGGCAACTACGTGACCCACAGACAATGGACAAGGCCGTTTGAATCCATATAAAAATGCTAGGTATTTAGATCGCCTTTGGAAGAAACCAGTGTGACAGCCATTTTTTTTAATTTTAGCTAGGTGTATGTCAATGCGTTCCCAAGAGGTTCGGAAAGAAAAGTGTATTTTTTTCCAGGCAAGTGGGGTAAAAACTTTTAGCAATTCATTCAAAAGCAACGTGATAAAAATCAACCAAATGAAAAGAACGATATTATTATTATTCGCATGAAAAGTTAGAGCACTCTCAAGCTTCTGTTGGTGAAACATTTTTCAAAACAGAATGGCTCTTGTTTAAAAGTATTTTGCTTCGCCGTAATAACTTTTTTCTTTTTTTTTTACATTGGTGCGTGATGGGCTGGCTCCGAGTCTGCGCGATTGCTCGAGGGACTTAAATACTGTTGTCGGTGAATTGTGCAACGTAAGCCCTTCCGAAAAATTAATTTCATCCTCGCCAGTTAATTGTTTTAATTTTTGTGTTAAGCCTCTGAATTGTTTCAAGAATGGTAACTTTAGTTCGTGTTTTTTTAAAGTTAGTCTCACTCTCGGACAAAGCACACTACATGGATTTCTTCAATTGTATATAAATAGTTTTTAAATTACAGAAGCACTATTGGAACAAATTTTACAGTTTTGTTTTTTATGTATTATAACGTTTTAGGTATTTGTACCCTGTTGTAGTGTCTATACACTCATTTTCGTCACGATTACTATACTAGCAGACACAACGTAGTGCATATCGTTCGCATAAAGTCATTTGGTTGAATAAGACACCAAGACATCCTGAGGCATTAAAAGAGTTTTATTCAAGGAAACTGGCCCATGCGTGCTGTTCATGGTTGGAAAAACCCCGAGACTGCGGGTAAACGACACAACACTAAAAAGTCTCTAAAAAGTTCATTCTACGGAAGAACTCCAAGGATTGTAATTCTGTCCAGAGAGTTAAGGACATCCTGAAATGTCGGGACTGCAGATGACAAATAGCCAAATATACTCAGTGACACAAATAAAACACGAACACGAGGGACCCTACATCCAGGACACTGACCAAGGAGTCAGGTGTATCCCCGGAACTGGCACTTGGCGAAATTCGCAGTCTCGAGCCGGAAAAAATATTATATATATATATTGTTTTTTTGTTTTCTTTTTTTCAATTCAAATAATAATGTTTTGAATCAGATGGATGTTTTGACTCTGATGGGTGTTCTGACTCGATGGATGTTTTGACTCAGATGGATGTTTCGACTCTGATGGATGTTCTGACTCGATGGATATTTTGACTCGATGGATGTTTAGACACGGGTGGATGTTCTGACTCGATGGATGTTTTGACTCGATGGATATTTCGACTCGGATGGATGTCTTGACTCATTGGATGTTCTGACTCTGGTGTCCCGTGACCTCTTGGATGTTTCGACTCGATGGATGTTCTGACCCGATTGGATGTTCTGGCCATGAGCGCAAAAAAAGGTACGGACCTTTTCCAGTTCCCCTCCGCGATCAACCAACAAGATGTAGCGGGAAACAGACCAAGTGTGGTTGCACGCTCCTTGTACCAGTGGATGTAGTGTCACTGAGAGCTTAAAAATCCTGGACATGGCTTAGAATAGTTTCGCTTCCTGCCTCGTGAATACTTTTTCTGTAACCACGTCGACCAAATAAGTAACGTCATTGGCCGCCGAGCGATGCTAAGATGCTCGAAATTCACCAGGCCCTGCACCTCCTAACCTGGCAGTGAGTATGAGGGAACTGGCAATAAAAAAAAACGCAGGACGTGTCCAGTCCTGAGAAAATCATTATCGCTTCGCAACATATAACATCGCGGATATAGGTAATAGGATGGCCGACCAACAAATCACAGAACCAGAGGCCTCACAATTTGAAGTCGAGCTTTGCGGGTTTTTTTTTAAATGCCAGGAACTGTACGATGCTACTTCAGGTTGCCTAATCATCTGCATTTCATGATGGAATCGTACAGATTCACTATCTGCCTGCTCTATTAGAAAAAGAAAAATCGCGAGGGTGCTTGATTTCTATGAAAAAGTTGAGGTGCCCAGAATGTGATGCGGAATATTTTTTGTTCGTTCGTTTTTCTTTTATTATATCGAGTAAAGGGTTACATTATAGCGTAAAGCGTTTCCCCGCTAGAGTTAGAGGGAAATTAGTGTATACTTCTATAACAAGCAAGTATTTCCTCCTGTAGTTAGCGGGAATATTACGTGTTACAGCTTTGAGTTACCATTTATTTAGCATATTCTTTTTTTTATCGAAACTCTAGCCTTATCCACGTTTTGTGTAAAAAATAGCTGTCTCGTTGGCACTTCTCAAAGGCCTTCCAATGCATAGCATTTCTATGACTTCTTCGCGCTCTTTTTTTTTGTGCGCACAAGAACGAAGCGTGTCAAGAGACTTTATGATGTCGCATGAGTGTCACGTGATGTGACAGTGTCACATGACGCCACGTTCTGACGTGGCGGGAAGCCACAATGTCTAGTCAAGGTGTCTATTGATGTAAAAAGACGACGTGACGTGACGTTAAGTCACGTCACGTGTCACCGTGTTGTCACGATGTGACGTGACATCGTAGTGACACCATAACGGCACGATATCACGTTACGTTACGGATTTTCGTGACATCCTAGATGTCTTACATCTTTTATTCATTTTAGCATTTATGATATCACATTGTCACGGTAGAGTTCGACAGCATCGATGCTAGGTCAGAGTTCTCATAAACCCTACAGCTGGGCAATCCCAATTTAACTTAAGACTTGAAATAAAATTTACGGGAGGGGAAACTTATTTAATATACTTATGATTGAGACACGCCTCGTTTTGTGTTACGACCTTGGCGATCCCGGCGACAGGCCCCAGTTCAACATCGAGGTGGACGCCAGCGCGACGGTGAACCTGAAGGCCGGCACGCAGTACACGCTCGTGGCCGTCGACTCGGAACAGGCTGCGGCTGGCCGCCGCAACCGCGGCCGCCACGGCGCCCGGAAGCACACTGCCCAGCGCCGATCTCCAGCCGCCGCAGGCCCCGTAAGAGCCTCGAGCACGTCTGCGCAAAATGCTTAAAATCACAGAATTTCTGTTCGCACCAATAGTATCGTGCAGTGTGTATATTATCAAAAGCCCCCGGCGTGTAGCCTGTTTCAATACGACTCCGCCTCCGCTTTCCCGGAGAGAAAGGCCATCACTACGCAGCATTTTCATGACGTCACGGGACGGAAGGTCCGTCCGTCAGGCCCCCTTTCCCTCTAGAAGATTGGCGTATACAAAAAAAAAAAACGGCCGGCCTAATCATTACCACGTTTCTACACATTGTGCACTGAGCCGAAAGTTGTAATTTTGTTCCAGAGCCTCCCCTACACTGTTTTACAATCGCACTAACTATGAATACAAAGCGCGCTTCGCGGTTTTCACACGTAGCCACATACTTTAGAGCAATGACTGTCGTGACGGCACCGAATGTAGAAATAAAATGTTGCCCAACGACGAGCCGGCACACTCCGGAGGTCTAGGAATAGTCATTACTTGGTAAGGAGGTATGGTCGCACTACTGAGGAACTTTGCACAGTGGAAATTGTACCGCGACGTCTTCATGCTTCCCATTGCTGAGTGTCGTCATCCTGGTCATCTGGGCACCTGTGGTGCTACGCCATTTTAAACCAGATCTCAACAAACGCCCACCGCAATGGCTTGCTGCGTTTCTAACTCGCATTAAAATAGTCTTCATTGTGACACTTATCTCTGAATCCTTATGGTGTTTCACATGCTCGCGCCATGCTCACTGTCCCATAGCCCTTCTGTTTGTAACGTGGAACGGTTTTCTTTTTCTTTTTTGCAATGTCGATTTTTGTCCAGCTGCTTGCAGAGATCGAGAAGGTTGGTTACGTTATTTCTCCTAAACAAAAATAATTTCAGGAGATTTTTTGTTAAAGGTAAAACGATGCTTGCTTACCGCTGTTATTTTGTTTGGTTCGGTGCGAATTGTCCAGCTTTCTCTTATCCGTTACACTCCAAGAGCTCTGGTGCCCCTCCCTTCCCGCGAAACACATGTGACAGCCAATAGCTCAATCTATGTAGGAAGTTGGGCGAAGGACGAGACTCCAAGTATTTTTAAACCTCAGAAAACTGTCTTTTGTCTGCAAGGAGCACGCCCTTTTACGTGCTTATGGCACGCTCAGTATCCACGCGGGTACTCTCTTTGGAAGTACGAAACATGTTTCCGACCCCGTTCTTCGCCGTGCATTGCAACGATTGGCATTCCCACGTGTTTAGCGCGAAAATAAATGTATTTTTTTTTTTTCATTCTAAGGGAATCTAATTGTGACTTTCCATGTTATATTAAGGTAATCTTTATTTTAATATTAATGTCGGTATGTTTTGTGCAGCTCCTGGGGTAAAACAATGGACGGGAAAATACCGGACGAAGATGGGAACCGAAACCCAATGGAAGGACCTACCCAGGTGCCCAACAATCATCTACCGTGTTTTCTTATTATAATCAAATGTCTCATTTCTCTCTCTCTCTCGCAAAAAAAAAAAGAGTTAGAAATGACCTCCTAATAAGTTAGCGCTCGATGTTTGTTATTATCGACTAACGTATATATTTTTAGTAGACAATTTTCGCAGGCTTCGCAAATAATGTACAGCGACTGACAGCTTAGGAATTGCAGAGCGTGGCTTTTATATTAATTCACACTTCCATCTTGGCGACTCATGACAAGTCACTTGGTGATCGTATCGGCTAATGCATCGATTTCATCGGCTATACAGACCGAAAATATGATGCTTGTAAAACTCTCCGCGGGACACGCCCTCCGTTTCTTAAGCTGTCAGCGGCAATTCGGTGTATGCTTTGTAATAAATCCTCAACTTTTCATAGCCTGTTGAGACTCCGGAAAATTCGATATGTGTGATCTAACGAGGACCCATAGCGAATCTCAACAGTCTGAAGCCATCTCGACCCGGTGCATGCTCGTTATTCTTTATTATTAGGTTCACTCGCTACACGTTTAGAAACAAGTCACTATCTGCATGCTTTGTCTCGTTAATTGGAGGGGACGGCAGCAGGCTGGCGAGCGCCGCGCTAGAGAGCTGAGCTGAAGGCTCGGCGCGTAGCTTTTACGTCGTAGAAACGCGGGTTTTCGCACTATTTTTTTTTATGACCTAACATGAGAGCTGTAACGCCGAGTGATTTAAAGAACCAATTTTAGAACGCAGGAAAATTATTATAACCTACAATTATTGTAGTGAAATACAAGAAAGTGATATCGTGAGACAGATGTGTTTTTTTTAAGCGATAAACTGGGTGGTGTAATTATCACTGAACGACATGGGAGTTGTATAAAAAAAGAATCCCTGTGAAATGGCAAAAATCGAAGTAGTAGGACCAGATAAAATAAACAACAGTAACAATTGGATAAATGATGCAGAGGCATTCATTTCATTTCATTTTATTCCCCTCAAAGGCATCTAAAGACGCATCATATCAGGGGAGATTCAAAAATAAAAGAAAAAAAGTAATTAAACATAAAAAATAGACACCAACAAAAAGAAATGTCACACACACACAAGAAACGAGTATTAGCATGTTATTGTTATGAAGCAGTTTTACAAATCAAGGTTCAGTTGCACAAATTGATGCACTTCTTTTTAAATGAAATGGGATATCGCTCAGTTACAACATGGTCAGGTAGTTTGTTCCAGTTTGTGTAACAAAGTACTAAGGAAGAAAAGAGGAAAGTGTGAGCATGGCACTGAAATGGTTCAATCTTGCAGGAATCATCTAATATGAATGATATAAAATTGGCAGCCCAGCACTAAAAAGATTGAAAATAGGAACCTGAGTAATATACATCTTGAAAAAAAAAAACACAATCGGGCTATTTTTCGTCTTCTTTCTAAATTAGGAAGATTTATGCTAGCTTTTAAAGCGGAGACACTAGTTTCGGATAAAAAATCAGTGCATACAAATCTGGCTGCTTTGTTCTGAAGACTGGAGCCTCGAGATTAGGTAACTTAGGTGTGGATTTCAAATTATGTTTGCATATTCTATTGTTGGCGGGATAAATGTTTTGTATGCGAGTAGTTTTATCTCATGAGATCGAGCTAGATCCCTACTGAAAAATCTCATTTGTGTGACAAATTTCTGCGTCCAATAAACACATATGAATCATACAAGATATTAAAGAACATATAAAGGCCCGTTCACACTCTTACGACCTCTTAAATCTTGGTTCCTTACAACCTCATAAACCAGAGGGCACAGTGGCGCCATCTATCGGGTTGCAGTGTAAACTTGACAATCCGGCATATTTTCTATTTCTCCCGCGCATTATCCTTTCTTTCTTGTCTCGAAAAACGTTTGGAAACGTTATAAACGAGCCTTTCTCATAGGTATTACGCACATTCGACCTCGAAAATGCCGCAAAACCGTCGCTCTAGTGAAATGCAGTTCCACGGTCACCGCATAGATGGCGCCAGAAATGAAATTTTAAGAAGTTTTAACAGATCTGGTCTCTCTCGGTCGAAGTCGGTCGCAAGAGTGTGAACGGGCCTTGAGAGTCCTATAAGAACCATATAGGAATTATATAAGACATATAAGAACATACAAGTAACTTGTAAGAAGTTTCTTTATGGTTTTTATATATCTTATATATGTAGTTCTCATATAGCTCTGATATGGTTATTTTATATCTTGTATGATTCATGTTTATTGAACACAAGAAATTTCTTATACAGATGGCTTTTTCACAAACCAAGTGTTTTTAGTGCGCTATTTGTTATTTGCTCAATTCATGATAA
>JAZHYW010030303.1:0-12841 GCA_037355805.1 Ixodes ricinus
GTTGAGGAGCAAAGACTGATGTCGATAGGTGAAGATGATTTATTCGAAATGCTTATGTTTGTTGGGTACCCAGTGTTGAGGAGGGTAATAGCATTTATGGGTAGGATGCTGTGTATCATTTCACCTCGTGCGTGATTTGAGGAGCATCCCCAGTGTTGATGATGTGCACTAAAGTTCCCTAAGAAAACAAAAAAGGGTGGAAGCTCTTCGAAAAGTGCTTCTAGATCTCGTTTCTGTATTGCTAAATTCGGTGGCAAATAAAGGCTGCACAAATTAAATGGACACTCCAAGTGTGCACGTATTGCCACAGCCCCGAGAGTTGTTTTTAAGCCTAACGGCCAAGGCAGAAATTTCAAGGATGCCTAAACCTCCATCCTTCTGGCCATCATTCCGATCTTTTCGGAAGCAGCTGTATGTTCCAGAATTTAAATCCCTGGTTGTCATGTCTCTCCGTGTTTAAAGGGTCTCTTTTTGATGCGAATATGGGCTTTCCTGTTTAACACATAACTCTTTCAAGTCCCTCTATGTTCAACCTCAGACATCGGATATTCCATTGGACAATAGTTCCTCTATTAGCCATACACCAGAGGCAGCTTAAGGTGGAGTTATTTTTGCTCTATGTTTACCCTTCGGCAGCTGCCATCGGGACTTCTCGGGTTCAGTATCTCTGTGCCTATGTTTTATATCTCAGCTTGTTGATGGACAGCTATCGATCACTTCCATTTTCTCCGCTAAAGTTTTGGGGGCATCGTTACCCTAAAGGTCCATGTCCATTTCCTGAACGTTGGACGAGGTCTCCCTGTATTAACTAAAGACACGAGCCGTGAAGTAGGGACTGAAGAAAAGAGGATGAAGTTTAATGGTGCGTCCCAAAGTTGGTGCGTCTCTTAAATATCCTGCGGTGGCGCCGCCCATGGTGCAGCAGTTTGCCAGAGTTGCAGCACCATTACACCTCCCTTTCTTTATGAGTGATGGCGAAAGCAGTGGAAGTTACGGGTGCTGCTGAAAACGCCCATCGTACCACAGCCGTGCGGGTGTTTGTCGCGCACGTGTTCGTTTCGCGGCAGTTCCTTGATCCGTGGAAAGCTGCCCTGTCTCCCCGGGCGTGTCTGCCACGGAGTTGCTCTGCGCAGGTGCTTGAAGATAATTTTCTTCACTTTGTGCTGAGGGGCCGGAAATGTAAGCACGTTCTGTGGCACGGGCCTCTGGGTTGTCTGCATCCAGCACAAAGTCTTCGTAGGTGGGACGGAGGTGCACCTGCTCCCTTCTCAATTCTTGTCTATCTTCCGTGCTTACTATATATAAACCCCTCTTTCTCTCACCCTCACCCACCCTCTTTTTCTAAGGGAACTCTTCTCGTATGAATAGCTGATCTTATTTTGGTGATCAGCTTGTTTCCAGTCCCCTCATCGTCGTGTTGAAGACGACTATGGTGTCTGAGGAATGTTTTTCGTGCAAGCTGGCTGTAATTTAGACGGTGTCGTACGCCGTTGCTTGTCGCAAGCTGATGCTCGCTCTCGTCGACTGAATATGCAGTTCACTTTTACATAGAACACAAATAAACGCCGCATGGATAACCTTTTCTCGTGGGGTAAGTACTTTTTTTCTTGAATAGACTGTTTGTTTTTGCACTGTGGACCAAGTTAGAACCGCATAGACACGGGTCGAAATGCAGCAACCATCTTGGGCAGCTACGCGATTATGCTAAAGGCGCAAACGACAGTCCGTTCTATAGCTGGCGAAGCGGAGGAAACGCTCACTTCGGTTTTCGGTAACTACGATCAAACGTCCACAAAACGTCGTTCGATCAAGATGTGTCTACGGAAGAGAGACCATTGAGAGTGTCATATGACTGATCCGACTGAAGAGTCATGATCATCGCTTCGAATACAAAGACAACGTCTGGCTTCGAGCGCACTAATTACAAAAAATCGAGTAAAACAGCGCGCTCAGAAATCCATCTCAAGTCAGGCAATGTGAACGGAATGCTTATTTTACACGTTTTACGGAGCTTCACGCCTGCTAAGCTTCCGGGGTTGCGACAGTCCGGTACGCAACAGCGCCTACAACTTTGACGTTTGGTCTCCTGCGATGTGCGATAGTAATGTTAAGAATACAAGACCAACAACGCACGAATCAACACCTTCAAGTTGATGCATAAATAACCCCACGAGCAAGATGGCTGATGAAAGGGCATTCCCAGTGTTGCAAGTATTTTGAGCTAGATGGCGCAACGTGCCACACCAAACTTGATTGCCCTGAGGGTATAACACCCATCTATCACTGTAAAAGGGTTACTTACAAAAAGGTAAGAACTCGTCTAGGCCGAGGGTGGGAAGCGTGTGGGTAACCACATGACCTTGTCATGTGACCATATCACGTGAGAGCGAGAGGAAGAGAGCGCGCGAGGACGACAATGCGCCTAGCTCTGGTTGGAATGAGTTGTGGGTAGAGGCAAAGCTAGCTGCCATCGTCTCACTCACTGTCCGAACGAAGTTCAAACGCCGGCGTTCGCGTTCGAACACTGTGTAGGTACGAAGACAGCTAGCCTTGCGTCTAACCACTAATCATTTCAACCAGAGCTATGTGTTCCAACTTTCCCGCGTGCTCTCGCTTCCTTTTCGCTCTAAGTGTCTATTCATATATCCAAAGAAAAATTAATAGAAAAAGATAGCTGCGAAATCCGCCAAATGCCCCAAGGAATGCCGCGGATATCCATACTGTGTACGCCATGTTTACTCCTAGGATCAAGATTTCTTATATGTGAGATCGCTGAACGTGCTAAGTGAGACGTGTTAACCACGTGTTCGTTGGCGGTGAACTGAAGTCAACTTTATTTTTATTCTTTTTAGATTGGCTGTTGGTTAGGCTAGATTGAAGAAAATAGAAAAGGTATAATATTTAAAGGTGGTATCACTCAACACGCTGAATGGGCTGTGGTCGACACAGCGTATTGACGGTCCACAGGAGGCATATTTATTTTGTGCGTTCATTTCGGTTAAATTGGATTGAACAAAAATAAAAAAATCAAGATATTCTTTTGTTTTTATTAGAAATATTGTGTCGGTGATTCTGATAAACTCTAGGAGCACAAGTTGGGTCTCGTTTGCATTAGGCGATTGTTATAGTTTGTTATGCTTGCATGGTTATATGGGACTTTGGGTGGTCTCGGATATGTTGCACACGCTGCGGCACACTCATGTGCTCTCCCGGTTCAGCAGAATTGTCGAGACAGGTTCGAACTTTTTCAGGAGCACATAGTGCAATGAGTGTATATGCTTTATTGAAATGTTTCCATGGGTTCTGCTTCTTCCGAAGGGGCGCGTAGTGCCTTGAGATCTTAGTGCTTAGATTGCGAGGGCGCTCTTGTGGTAACAGGAGTAATCAGGAGGGGAACAGGCTTATATTAACGACTACACTATCTAATGGCTACTTTGCGAAGCCGTTACGTTATACGCCAGCTGCGATAACGCAATAGACGGATCACACCAAGTGAACTGCGCAGGCGCGCTCATTCCGGAAGTGGGGCCGCCGCCACGATACTTGCAGTAATCGTTTTCCGGCATTCCAGGTTCCATAGGGCTGCGAGCGCGTACATTATCGTACATAAACTTTTATTACGCCATGGTGTCGGCTTGAATTATCCTGTCATGTATGTGCTTCATGAGAATGTGTTGTATTGTGATGCCTTCGTTTGTCAGTAAGCGCAGAAAAGCAGTTGCAGTCGTCTTATCGCTTTAGAATCGCTTCGTCGCCTGCTGCCACGTTCGAGTCGTTCACGCGGTGGTCAAACTGCGGTGGCGGGAAAAACAACGACGCCATCTAGTTCAATGACAAAAACACCAAAATTAGAGGGATTGTCGGCTCGTGGTAGCACCGCGGAACCGCATCGAGTATGGCGGTGGGAAACGAAGTTTGGTAGTGCAAAGGCTTGCGCATGTAAGTTTAATCGATGATGGACTAATTTGACTTTCTCGGAAAGCGATTGTTTTTGAAAAGTCGTTTTATTCTAGTTGACAGCCTGTGCGATAGGGTACAAATTAACCATGGGAGGAAGCCTGCACAGAAGCAACAAATGATGTACAGAAATGCCACGCGCTAAGCGCCGTAACAAATCAAATCTGTCAAAAAACAGCAACCATGCCAGATACCTTAAAAACGTTAAGTGGAGATGAGTTTAGTCACGTCAGTTATGGAACTGCCCAGAGACGCTGCTTTCCCAAGGTCCGGTTTCCGTTGTTTGACGCGCCACCATTTCTTGGTCGGACGGCTACAGTGGTACCTAGAGTCACTTGCAGTGCAACGTGTACAATATCCATTCAATTTTATTTGTTTGCGCAAGCTCCGACAACTAACATTCGCGCTTCGGTGGAAGCTTTTTGAACGATCTCAACAAATTTTGTTAATGCTGAACGGATCGGTAACGCCAGCCAGAATCAAGTTGTGGTATGATAGACCACCACAAGAAGAGTGAGGATTTTTCACTTTTTTCTCTGGCCGTAAGTGTTGCACTTATAAATATTATAATGCAGTAGTTTTACGGTTTGCCAAAAAATATAAAAAAACTGCTTTCTAAAAAGTTGGTTTCTTTCAAGCGATGCATATCGGGAATCACTACTTTATTTTGTTATTGTCCTGATTTTTTTAAGCACAGTTGTGCTACAAAACATGTCACAATAACAGTTATAACTACCAAAATGCACCGAGCAGTGTGTCGAACCGGAACCGAACCGAAAACCGGAACTGAACCGTTATTTTTAGCCGAACCGGAACTGAACCGAACTGAAATCTTCGCCGCCATTTTGGAACTGAACCGGAACTGAACAGGAAAAAATATAACGGTAACCGGTTCAAAACGGTTCACGGTCTTTTTTTCATTATTACAAAATGAGTGTTTGAGAAGTAAAAATTGACAGCTGGGCATTTCTATATGTAGTCATCAAATTGCCATAAACCGTATCAGAAATTTTGGGTTTTCGGGGCGCTCTTGGATAGGCACAACGATTACTCATGTGTAACGTGGTCACGTGACGTCATGATATTCCCCATGTCTGGCATGGTCTTAGACACCATGTCTTGACATGGTGTCAAGACATGTTGTCATATATTGTTACGTCACGTGGTCCCGTGACATAGTCGCGTGACTCAACGCGCCAAGTCGGCTTAAATTGAGGACATCACTAGATGTATTAGCGTTGTTGACATCGTGACGTCACATTCCGTCACGACTTCTCACCGCCAGTCTCGTGACACCGTGACGTCACATGACACCGTGACGTCACGTGCCGTCTCGACTTCTCACAACGAGTCACGTGAAACCGTAACGTACTCGACTGTCATGAGCCCGAGTCTAGTGCTCGGGTTCTCGACAATCAGCAACGCCAAAACATTCCTGTTAGCTCATGTTCAATCAAAGATGAGAATAGCCAAACTCTAACAATGTCTGAAGCTCAACCCATGCTTTATTCTTTGCCAACCCCAGCGCATGATCATGGTGAACACTGGCGGTATACAATTAGCGTCAGATTACATCGCCGCTCGTTCTAATGGCGAGTTGAGGAGGGCAAAGCTGTTTCTATCCTTCATTTTTTCTGCGTCTGCCATTGAGCGGAGAGGAAGACTAATGAGTGTTTCTGCCAGTTATCAACGTCAGGGATTAGCTCTTAGCGGTGTTTACTGAAAGTACAAAAATTGTTGCACGACCCATTTTACATGTACACATCATTGAGGCACCCAAACATGTTTTCGTTGTTGCTGAACTGTCTCCGAAAGTTGTCCCCGAGAATAGTAGCATTGAAAGGACTAAATATGACTTATTAATCTGACGATAAATAGAACTACGAGTCTGTACGGCAGGGATACTTGAAAAAAAACATTCTATAGGCCTTAGAGGGAGAGCCGAACTTTGGCAGCCGCTTGAATTCTCGCAGTTTTGTTTAAACTTCACAGTTTTTGGGTCCAAAATAAAAGAAATGGAAGATTATTGTTAACAAAGACACACGAATATATTTGTCCAATCAGCACGCCCAAACGGAGGAGAGAGTCCTTCGAAAATGAAAAGTATTCTCTAAACGAGCATCGTAAAAATAAAAAAAGGGGAGGGGGGTTGTTGTGATATATATGCGAGTGGGTAAAACGACATCCTAAGTACTATGTATCATTCGTCCCTCCAATCTTTGTAAAAATCCCCAGACATGCCCTACTGGCCTCAGAGGGAGAGCCGAAGGTTGGCTGTCGCTCGAATTCTTGCAGTTTTGTTTAAACTTCACAGTTTTTGGGTGCAAAATAAAAGAAATGGAAGATTATTGTTAACAAATTATACAAATATAATTGTCGAATAGATCGGCGTTTGAGCCTGAAGTTTCGTCATCTGGGGCGAGGACACCATGTGATTCTCATATTCGCTCTGTCTGTCTGCGCTGTCGTATCTGTCCAGTTGCACCGAGAGCTTCACCTAGGCGTGGTAGGCTGCGCCAGCTCCGCGGTGTGAAACAGGTTTTAATCGCAGATGTTCCCAGTTCCCGTGAAACGAGAAGCATCGATAAGCCACAGTAGCGAGGTGGCTCTGTGATTGCCAAATTGCCGG
This sequence comes from Ixodes ricinus, assembly GCA_037355805.1. Classification (NCBI taxonomy): domain Eukaryota; kingdom Metazoa; phylum Arthropoda; class Arachnida; order Ixodida; family Ixodidae; genus Ixodes; species Ixodes ricinus. The sequence continues at coordinate 6,587 of JAZHYW010030303.1, forward strand.
TGACCAAGTTTGAGGCGCGGCCAATATTGGGCTACAGGCTTCAACGTGTTCTCTCTTCTTCAGGTAGGGGCCGCGGAGCATGGGTGATCTTCTAACAGTCTTTGGGCACCCACGAAAAAGGTCTCGATTATTCCAGAAGGGGTGAGCACTGCTTGTCTGCGAGAACGCGGAACGCGATCTCGCAGGCAATCAGTTCATTTAAGATGTTCAGAGTGCCATCGCGATGTTTAATTTGCTTATCGAGTACGCTGGATTAACTTTTCTGTAATGAGCCCCAGATTGTTCCCGAAGGCGGAATGGGCGGTTTGCTATAATAAATAAACAGGGGGATTTTGTCAGTTTGCTGGCTGACTGATAATAGCAGTAGCAGAATCTCGCGTAGCTCATATCAATCGGCATGCATGTTTACTGACAAAGAAACAACGTGAGGGGGTTATGCTCATTTCTGGGGGATTAACTTAGTTGAAACAAAAACGCGTGCGTTGCTAAGCACTTGCGTATGGAGCGCTGATCGCGCGAAAATAATGGCGGAGTTTGAAACGCCGTCTGACCGACTTCTTTCTCCGTTCAACGCACTAGTTCAGGCGTTCTGTTCCACGAAATCGAGAAAGTGCATGCCAGACTCATACATCCTACCGCGTCTATTTCATCGGTGATATATCAAATCCATCAAAATAAACAGAACGCTGGCTCAAAGGAAAACGAAACACGCAATCTGAGTTTTCATGCGGGATTATCTGAGTGATCGAGCGTATTGCTGCCACAGCCGCACCTGGGGTTGTGCCTGCGCCGTTCAGTGTTTATAGTACTGATTACTACTTGGTCATATCTGTAGAGTGAATTTGAGACGTTCAGAAGGGCGTAGTCACTGAGCAGCGAGGGCGGTGGCCTGATTGATCGTTTTCAACACTTCCGCACCACGCCCATAGCCGTCAGCGGCGTCGGCTGCTAGCTACGAACCGGAAGCGAATAATACCCAGAGTGCCTTTGCGGCCGTTGCCAAATCGCTGGTCACCTATTGGAGACCCCAAATGAAAGACGACTTCAGGAATAAAAAAGTATCCTCTGAAAAAAACACATTGCAAAAAAGAAAAAAAAAGGCGGGGGGGGGGGGGGGGTAGTTTTATAAACATATACGTCGCAGTTTTTTCTGCTCCGGGTATCTTCGGCACAGAATATGCACAGCGGACTCAAAACTATTTCCTGTGCAGCTCGCCGCCAAAAAGCACCGCTTGCAGTGCCAGATGCTGCGCCACCTACGACGCTGTAGCCAAGCAAAATAATTTTTGTTCTGTGAGTAGTGGACTTTCCAGCGTGCACAAAATCGCGGATTTGATTTTTCGGCAAAAAATTTCAATACCAGTACCATAATATGATGATACATGCAAACGCGGCGCTGTGGAAAACGCGATGTTCTCAACACAATATTGTTTCATTTAAGTGTGAGCGTAGCAGTATATATGGGCGAGCTCCGGGCTTCGTTCTGCTGGGGTTAATGTGCGTTGCGTAATGCAAGAACTCGTCTGCTCTAGCATCGGCTGCGTCTGAAAATTATTCCTGCAAAGCGTTTTTATCAGGGGCGACTCAGGTCGGAGAAAAAAGCAGCAGCTTCTTTTCCATTTGAAATGCATGTCATTTATTTCACTCTTTTTTTCAAATGCATTAATCCGTTGATACGCGATGTTGAGGGCCTGCAGAGCTCCGACCTATTGAAATCGTCGAAGGTTCTAATTCAAACCTGACTTTGCGAAGGTATGTATTTCAAAAACCTACATAGTCACAACGTTTAAGTTTGAAACATGCATCTTATACATTTATTTCTGCTGGTAGGTAGTACAGTAAGGGATTATTTAAGGATACTAATGATTGTCTCTCTTCGGCGGTTCGATTTATAATAAGGTCGAATATTTTTTGGGTATCTGCATGTTGTCTATTCTGCAGTTAAACAGCGAACAAAAAAGTTGTTTAGACTGACAGATGGCGTATTTCAACTTTCTCTACAAACGGTTATGTGAACTTAAATTGATGACAAGAACCTTTTTTTTATTACTGCTCAAGACTCTGCTGACTCTAAAGTGCAAATTATCAGCATGACGCGGCGTTTTGACGGCTTATAACTTTCTTCTACCTACAATACAAAGTTGATGCGAAATTGTTATGTTTTCGATTTATTATTACGATATTACGATTTTTTTTAGTTGTTATTGGAAATAATTTGAAGTATAGACCACAATTTAATATTGAAAACTTATTTTCATAACGTCCCCGCGCATGCGAGCGTTGATGCAATACTGTGCAACGAAGGCTGATATGTATATTTTAAAATAAATAATAAAGTTTAAAAGTGATACATTTTATGGCGCTATAAAAACAGAATCACGTCAACTAATCATGTTCACATTGTCTATGAAGCATCATTCGATATTACATTTCAGAACTTCCATATTGATATTATAGGTTGTATTAGACTAAACTTTTTCCACAATTACGGTAAATTGCTGTTTCTTAATATAAAATACAGATGTATCGACACGTTCAAGAATAGCTGATGTGCATTTTCGGTATGCCGCTTAACGCCACCTGAAAGACAGAAAGTGTAGAATGTCTGATGTCCAGGTAGGAGCGATATTTATGAGCAAAAGCAGCTGTGGTGCACCCGCAGCCTCGCGCTTGTTGTTCTGATCATCTCTGGCCCTCACCGCGGACATCCAGGCATTTGCACTTTTTCTGTCTTTCAGGTGGCGTTCCAAGCGGCACACCACGGAAAATGCACATCAAGCTATTCTTGAACACGTGTCGACATCTGTATTTTATATTAAGAAACAGCAATTTGCCGTAATTGAATGGAAAAAGTTTGAGGTCTAATAACATTCCTAACCTATAATATATCAATATGGAAGTTCTGGAAAATGTAATATCGAATGATGCTTCATAATTTAATGTCTCGTAATTTTGATTAGTTGACGTGATTCTGTTTTTATAGCGCCATAAAATAATATCACTTTAAGCTTTATTATTTATTTTAAAATATACACTATCAGTACACTTCGTTGCTTACTTTTTTAATTTATTGCATCCAACCGAACGCTCACGTAAAATATCATGGACGAGGGGACGTTATAACTAGAAAAATAAGTTTTCAATATTAGAGATTGTGGTCTATTAAAAGCTAAATTATTAACTAACAACTAAAAAAAATCGTAATATCGAGACAATAAAGTATCATCGAAAAACATCTCTTTAATTTCACATCAACTTTGTAATTGTAAGATACACAGAAAGAAAGTTATAAGCCGTCAAAAAAGCACCAAAACGTCATGCACGGTGGGGTTGCACTTTAAGGGTGATCGGCTTTTTACTTATGTTGTGAAGTCTTCAGGCAGTAATAAAAAAAAGGTTCTTGTCATCAATAAATTTGACTCAAGGAAGTTCACATAACCGTTTGAGACCGACAGAGGGGGATGATACTCGAAAATACGCCATCTGTCGAGTCTGCGGAAACGAGCTTTTTTGTTCGCTGTTTGGCAGAGTGAAAGACAGCATCGCGGGGTATGCCCAAAAAACTGTTTGCTTACATTATAAATCCGAAGGCAAAAACACGAAAGGGGTAGAAAGAGAGACAATCATTAGTATCCTTCTAAATAATCCCTTGCACGACGCCTTACTACAGCAGAAATAAATATATAAAGATGCATGTTTCAAACTTAAACACGTTTGGCGGAACTCCATCTGGTAAGGTTTTGAGAAATACATACCTTCACCAAAAAGTCCGGAACAGTTAGAACTTCGACGTTTCAATAGGTCGGGCTAAATGGGTCTACAGGCCCTCAACATCGGCGTATGTCAACGGACCAGTGCATTTGAAGAAGAAAAAAAAAAGAGAGTGAAGCAAACGACATGCCGTAAATGGAAAAGAAGCTGCTGCTCTCCACGTGCAAATAGTCGCCCCTGATAAAAACGCTTTGCAGGGCCTCTTTAATTTCAGACGCAGCCGATGCTACAGAGCGAACAGTGCTTGCATTGCACGAGCGCACGTGCTTGGCAAGGACGCTGAAAGCCCGGAGCTCGCCCTTGTAGCTACTGCTACGCTCACACTTAAAGTGAAACGAAGTATTGTGTTGAGAACATCACGTTTTTCCAGTAAACGGAACTGTTTACCACGGTTTGCATGTAACATCATCATACTATATGGTACTGGCCATTGAAATTTTTTTTTTGCCGAGAAAATCAAATCCCGTGGTGCACAATGCACGCTGGAGAAGGTTCGCGCTCACTGCTACTTATGTATTTAGGAACAAAAATTATTTTGCTTGGCGCAGCGTCGTGAGGAGTGGCGCGAGCGTCTGGCACCACGAAAACGTGCTTTTTGGCAGCAGTGACTTTGCACAGGAAGTAGTTTTGAGGGATCACGCTGTCTGGTCTGTGCCGAAGATGCGGAGCAGAAAAAACTTTACATTATTGTATGTTTATAAAACTACCCCCCCCCCCCCCCCCCGCCTTTTTTTTTTTCTTTTTGCAATGTTTTTTCAGAGGATACTTTTTATTCCTGAGAGACTTCGTCTTTCGTTTGGGGGTGCCAATAGGTGACCGGCGTTTGGCAGCAGCCGCAAAGCACTCTGGGTATTATTCACTTCCGGTTCGTAGCTAGCAGCCGACGCAGCCCCATGACGGCTATGGAAGCGTGTGCGGGTGTTGAAACCCGATCAATCCGGGCCACCTTCCTCTGCTGCTGGGTGACTTACGCACTTCTGAACGTCTCAAGTTACTTCTACGGATATGTTAAGTAGTAATCGGTACGCAGAAGCATCGAGAACGGCCACGAAAGCGCAGAGCGAGTGCGGCCGGCGGCAAGCTGCACTCGCACCGCGCTTTCCGGATCTTCGCATGAAAACTCAGGTTAGGTGTTTCGTTTTCCTTTGAGCCAGCGTTTTTCATTTGGGTTCTGTTTATTTTTGATGGTTACGTTAGATCACATCACCGACTGAAATAGGCGCGAATGTAAGCCGTAGGACGCGGCCAGCTGAAATGCCCGATCGGGGGTCTGGCGTACTTTTCTCATTTCGTTAGAACACCTGAGACTGGGTAAGAAAATCTTGAAGCAACCAGAAGTTGAAGACAGGGAAAGAAGTCGGTCAGACGGCGTTTCAAACTCAGCCAATATGTTTTCTCGCGCGATCGAAACGCCACTTCCGTACACAAGTTAGTTTCGACGACATCTGACTACGTGACAATCCTTGCTTTTTAACACACACGCGTTTTTGGTACTTCAACTAAGTTGTCCCCCGTGAACTACCATAACCCTCCCCCCCCCCTCCCTCACGTTTTTTTAATGATGTCGAGTAAGAAAGCATGCATAAACGAGCACCGATTTTGATATGAGCTACGCAGGGTCGTACTACCGCTTTATTATCAGTCAATATGAAGGTGCTGCCCATTTGCTTTTGCTTCTTTATATTACAGCAAGCTGACCTGTCCTTTTGTTTATTTATATTATAGCAAGCCACCCATTCACGCCGCTTCGCGGGAACAGTCTGCGGCGGCTCATTACAGAAAAAGTTAATCCGAGCTGTCGATGTAAGAATTAAACGGCCTGGCGATGGCACTCTAAGTCGACGAAACGTCGTGCCATGAACTGATTGCCTGCGAGATCGCATCCCGCGTTCTCGCGGATGCCTTGTACGACAAGCAGTGCTCACCCCTTCGCGGATTAATCGAGACCTTTTTGGTGGGTGCCAAAAGACTGTTAGAGATCGTTATTTTCCGCGGCCCCTACCTGAAGAAAGAGAGAACACGTTGTACTGGCCTGTACCAATATTGGCCGCGCATAAACGGTCACCGACGTTTGACTGTCACAGGTCACCTCGCTGCATCACTCGCTTAACAGCGACGGCCCATCGATGCTTCCATGCTTCGTTTCACGGGAACTGGAACATCTTATGCCCTCTATGGCTTGCGTTAAAACAACGTACCGCGGAGCTGTGAACCATTTTCACCGCGAATACAGCACGGCTACCACGCCTAGAAGGGCTCTCGGTGCAGCTGGACGAACCACGACCGGCACCGGACGAACCGGAAGCGTGAAGTCACGTGGTGCCTCGCTTTGGATGACGAAACTTCCGGCTCAAACGCCGGTCACCTATTCGACAATTATATTTGTATAATTTGTTAACAATAATCTTCTATTTCTTTTATTTTGCACCCAAAGACTGTGAAGTTTAAACAAAACTGCAAGAATTCGAGCGACAGCCAACCTTC